>OX352773.1:17378913-17653259 GCA_947095535.1 Poecilobothrus nobilitatus | reverse complement strand
CGATTTTAAGCTTATTTTGATATCATTTTTGCTTCATCAGTAAAAACTGAATATTTTCCTTCAAAATAGGGTTTTTGACCAAAAAATAGAGTTTTTGTGCATGGAACGATATTTCTAAATATAAAAACGAAATCTCAAAATCATTACTAATTTATATCGCCTGAAAATTAATTTTGAAAATACCGAATGTTTAAATTTTGAAAATACCGAATGTTTAAATCGATTTTTCTATAATTTCCCGTTGTTTTTTCACGATTTTACGTTTATTATGAGATCATTTTTGCTTCTTCAGTAAAAACTGAATATTTTCCTTAAAAATAGGAATTTTGACCAAAAAATAGAGTTTTTGTGTAGGGGACGATATTTCAAAATATAAAAACGAAATCTCAAAATCATAACTAATTTATATCGTCTGAAAATTTATTTTGAAAATACCGAATGTTTACATTTATAATAAACATTTTGGCTTCTTCAGTAAAAACTGAATATTTTTCTTCAAAATAGGGTTTTTGACCAAAAAATAGAGTTTTTGTGTAGGGGACGATATTTCTAATTATAAAAACGAAATCTGAAAATCATAACTAATTTGTATCGCCAGCAAATGGATTTTGAAAATACCGAATGTTTAAATCGATTTTTCTACCATTTCCCTTTGTTTTTTCACGATTTTAAGCTTATTTTGATATCATTTTTGCTTCTTCAGTAAAAACTGAATATTTTTCTTCAAAATAGGGTTTTTGACCAAAAAATAGAGTTTTTGTGCATGGAACGATATTTCTAAATATAAAAACGAAATCTCAAAATCATTACTAATTTATATCGCCTGAAAATTAATTTTGAAAATACCGAATGTTTAAATTTTGAAAATACCGAATGTTTAAATCGATTTTTCTATAATTTCCCGTTGTTTTTTCACGATTTTACGTTTATTATGAGATCATTTTTGCTTCTTCAGTAAAAACTGAATATTTTCCTTAAAAATAGGAATTTTGACCAAAAAATAGAGTTTTTGTGTAGGGGACGATATTTCAAAATATAAAAACGAAATCTCAAAATCATAACTAATTTATATCGTCTGAAAATTTATTTTGAAAATACCGAATGTTTACATTTATAATAAACATTTTGGCTTCTTCAGTAAAAACTGAATATTTTTCTTCAAAATAGGGTTTTTGACCAAAAAATAGAGTTTTTGTGTAGGGGACGATATTTCTAATTATAAAAACGAAATCTGAAAATCATAACTAATTTGTATCGCCAGCAAATGGATTTTGAAAATACCGAATGTTTAAATCGATTTTTCTACCATTTCCCTTTGTTTTTTCACGATTTTAAGCTTATTTTGATATCATTTTTGCTTCTTCAGTAAAAACTGAATATTTTCCTTCAAAATAGGAGTTTTGCCCAAAAATAAAGTTTTTGTGTATGGAACGATATTTCTAAATATAAAAACGAAATCTCAAAATCATTACTAATTTATATCGCTTCAAAATTAATTTTGAAAATACCGAATGTTTAAATTTTGAAAATACCGAATGTTTAAATCGATTTTTCTACCATTTCCCGTTGTTTTTTCACGATTTTAAGTTTATTATGAGATCATTTTTGCTTCTTCAGTAAAAACTGAATATTTTCCTTCAAAATAGGAATTTTTACCAAAAAATAGAGTTTTTGTGTCGGGGACGATATTTCTAATTATAAAAACGAAATCTGACTAATTTATAACTAATTTAAATCATAACTAATTTATATCGCCAGCAAATGGATTTGAAAATACCGAATGTTTAAATCAATTTTTCTACCATTTCCCGTTGTTTTTTCACGATTTTAAGCTTATTTTGATATCATTTTTGCTTCTTCAGTAAAAACTGAATATTTTCCTTCAAAATAGGAATTTTGACCAAAAAATAGAGTTTTTGTGTAGGGCACGATATTTCTAAATATAAAAACGAAATCTGAAAATCATAACTAATTTATATCGCCTGAAAATTAATTTTGAAAATACCGAATGTTTAAATCGATTTTTCTACCATTTCCCGTTGTTTTTTCACGAATTTAAGTTAATTTTGAGATCATTTTTGCTTCTTCAGTAAAAACTGAATACTTTTCTTCAAAATAGGAATTTGGCCAAAAAATAGAGTTTTTGTGTATGGAACGATATTTCTAAATATAAAAACAAAATCTGAAAATCATTACTAATTTATATCGCCTGAAAATTAATTTTGAAAATACCGAATGTTTAAATCGATTTTTCTACCATTTCCCGTTGTTTTTTCACGATTTTAAGTTTATTATGAGATAATTTTTGCTTCTTCAGTAAAAACTGAATATTTTCCTTCAAAATAGGAATTTTTACCAAAAAATAGAGTTTTTGTGTCGGGGACGATATTTCTAATTATAAAAGCGAAATCTGAAAATCATAACAAATTTATATCGCCAGCAAATGGATTTTGAAAATACCGAATGTTTAAATCGATTTTTCTACCATTTCCCGTTCTTTTTTCACGATTTTAAGCTTGTTTTGATATCATTTTTGCTTCTTCAGTAAAAACTGAATATTTTCCTTCAAAATAGGAATTTTGACCAAAAAATAGAGTTTTTGTGTAGGGGACGATATTTCTAAATATAAAAACGAAATTTGAAAATCATAACTAATTTATATCGCCTGAAAATTAATTTTGAAAATACCGAATGTTTAAATCGATTTTTCTACCATTTCCTGTTGTTTTTTCACGATTTTAAGCTTATTTTGCTAAAATTTTTGCTTCTTCAGTAAAAACTGAATATTTTCCTTAAAAATAGGAATTTTGACCAAAAAATGGAGTTTTTGGTTTGGGGACGATATTTCTAAATATAAAAACGAAATTTGAAAATCATAACTAATTTATATCGCCTGAAAATTAATTTTGAAAATACCGAATGTTTAAATCGATTTTTCTACCATTTCCCGTTGTTTTTTCACGATTATAAGCTTATTTTGATATCATTTTTGTTTCCTCAGTAAAATCTGAATATTTTCTTTCAAAATAGGAATTTTGACCTAAAAATAGAGTTTTTGTGTAGGGGACGATATTTCTAAATATAAAAACGAAATTTGAAAATCATAACTAATTTATATCGCCTGAAAATTAATTTTGAAAATACCGAATGTTTAAATCGATTTTTCTACCATTTCCCGTTGTTTTTTCACGATTTTAAGCTTATTTTGATATCATTTTTGTTTTTTCAGTAAAAACTGAATATTTTCTTTCAAAATAGGAATTTTGACCAAAAAATAGAGTTTTTGTGTAGGGGACGATATTTCTAAATATAAAAACGAAATTTGAAAATCATAACTAATTTATATCGACTGAAAATTAATTTTGAAAATACCGAATGTTTAAATCGATTTTTCTACCATTTCCCGTTGTTTTTTCACGAATTTAAGTTTATTTTGAGATCATTTTTACTTCTTCAGTAAAAACTGAATATTTTCCTTCAAAATAGGAATTTTGACCAAAAAATTGAGTTTTTGTGTAGGGGACGATATTTCTAAATATAAAAACGAAATTTGAAAATCATAACTAATTTATATCGCCTGAAAATTAATTTTGAAAATACCGAATGTTTAAATCGATTTTTCTACCATTTCCCGTTGTTTTTTCACGAATTTAAGTTTATTTTGAGATCATTTTTACTTCTTCAGTAAAAACTGAATATTTTCCTTCAAAATAGGAATTTTGACCAAAAAATAGAGTTTTTGTGTAGGGGACGATATTTCTAAATATAAAAACGAAATTTGAAAATCATAACTAATTTATATCGCCTGAAAATTAATTTTGAAAATACCGAATGTTTAAATCGATTTTTCTACCATTTCCCGTTGTTTTTTCACGATTTTAAGCTTATTTTGATATCATTTTTGTTTTTTCAGTAAAAACTGAATATTTTCTTTCAAAATAGGAATTTTGACCAAAAAATAGAGTTTTTGTGTAGGGGACGATATTTCTAAATATAAAAACGAAATTTGAAAATCATAACTAATTTATATCGCCTGAAAATTAATTTTGAAAATACCGAATGTTTAAATCGATTTTTCTACCATTTCCCGTTGTTTTTTCACGAATTTAAGTTTATTTTGAGATCATTTTTACTTCTTCAGTAAAAACTGAATATTTTCCTTCAAAATAGGAATTTTGACCAAAAAATAGAGTTTTTGTGTAGGGGACGATATTTCTAATTATAAAAACGAAATCTGAAAATCATAACAAATTTATATCGCCAGCAAATGGATTTTGAAAATACTGAATGTTTAAATCGATTTTTCTACCATTTCCCGTTGTTTTTTCACGATTTTAAGCTTATTTTGATATCATTTTTGCTTCTTCAGTAAAAACTGAATATTTTCCTTCAAAATAGGAATTTTGACCAAAAAATAGAGTTTTTGTGTAGGGGACGATATTTCTAAATATAAAATCGAAATTTGAAAATCATAACTAATTTATATCGCCTGAAAATTAATTTTGAAAATACCGAATGTTTAAATCGATTTTTTTACCATTTCCCGTTGTTTTTTCACGAATTTAAGTTTATTTTGAGATCATTTTTACTTCTTCAGTAAAAACTGAATATTTTCCTTCAAAATAGAAATTTTGACCAAAAAATATAGTTTTTGTGTAGGGGACGATATTTCTAAATATAAAAACGAAATTTGAAAATCATAACTAATTTATATCGCCTGAAAATTAATTTTGAAAATACCGAATGTTTAAATCGATTTTTCTACCATTTTCCGTTGTTTTTTCACGAATTTAAGTTTATTTTGAGATCATTTTTGCTTCTTCAGTAAAAACTGAATATTTTCCTTCAAAATAGGAATTTTGACCAAAAAATAGAGTTTTTGTGTAGGGCACGATATTTCTAAATATAAAAACGAAATTTGAAAATCATAACTAATTTATATCGCCTGAAAATACCGAATGTTTAAATCGATTTTTCTACCATTTCCCGTTGTTTTTTCACGATTTTAAGCTTATTTTGATATCATTTTTGTTTCTTCAGTAAAAACTGAATATTTTCTTTCAAAATAGGAATTTTGACCAAAAAATAGAGTTTTTGTGTAGGGGACGATATTTCTAAATATAAAAACGAAATTTGAAAATCATAACTAATTTATATCGCCTGAAAATTAATTTTGAAAATACCGAATGTTTAAATCGATTTTTCCACCATTTCCCGTTGTTTTTTCACGATTTTAAGCTTATTTTGATATCATTTTTGCTTCTTCAGTAAAAACTGAATATTTTCCTTCAAAATAGGAATTTTGACCAAAAAATTGATTTTTTGTGTAGGGGACGGTATTTCTAATTATAAAAACGAAATCTGAAGATCATAACTAATTTATATCGCCAGCAAATGGATTTTGAAAATACCGAATGTTTAAATCGATTTTTCTACCATTTCCCGTTGTTTTTTCACGATTTTACGTTTATTATGAGATCATTTTTGCTTCTTCAGTAAAAACTGAATATTTTCCTTAAAAATAGGAATTTTGACCAAAAAATAGAGTTTTTGTGTAGGGGACGATATTTCAAAATATAAAAACGAAATCTCAAAATCATAACTAATTTATATCGTCTGAAAATTTATTTTGAAAATACCGAATGTTTACATTTATAATAAACATTTTGGCTTCTTCAGTAAAAACTGAATATTTTTCTTCAAAATAGGGTTTTTGACCAAAAAATAGAGTTTTTGTGTAGGGGACGATATTTCTAATTATAAAAACGAAATCTGAAAATCATAACTAATTTGTATCGCCAGCAAATGGATTTTGAAAATACCGAATGTTTAAATCGATTTTTCCACCATTTCCCGTTGTTTTTTCACGATTTTACGTTTATTATGAGATCATTTTTGCTTCTTCAGTAAAAACTGAATATTTTCCTTAAAAATAGGAATTTTGACCAAAAAATAGAGTTTTTGTGTAGGGGACGATATTTCAAAATATAAAAACGAAATCTCAAAATCATAACTAATTTATATCGTCTGAAAATTTATTTTGAAAATACCGAATGTTTACATTTATAATAAACATTTTGGCTTCTTCAGTAAAAACTGAATATTTTTCTTCAAAATAGGGTTTTTGACCAAAAAATAGAGTTTTTGTGTAGGGGACGATATTTCTAATTATAAAAACGAAATCTGAAAATCATAACTAATTTGTATCGCCAGCAAATGGATTTTGAAAATACCGAATGTTTAAATCGATTTTTCTACCATTTCCCTTTGTTTTTTCACGATTTTAAGCTTATTTTGATATCATTTTTGCTTCTTCAGTAAAAACTGAATATTTTCCTTCAAAATAGGAGTTTTGACCAAAAAATAAAGTTTTTGTGTATGGAACGATATTTCTAAATATAAAAACGAAATCTCAAAATCATTACTAATTTATATCGCTTCAAAATTAATTTTGAAAATACCGAATGTTTAAATTTTGAAAATACCGAATGTTTAAATCGATTTTTCTACCATTTCCCGTTGTTTTTTCACGATTTTAAGTTTATTATGAGATCATTTTTGCTTCTTCAGTAAAAACTGAATATTTTCCTTCAAAATAGGAATTTTTACCAAAAAATAGAGTTTTTGTGTCGGGGACGATATTTCTAATTATAAAAACGAAATCTGACTAATTTATAACTAATTTAAATCATAACTAATTTATATCGCCAGCAAATGGATTTTGAAAATACCGAATGTTTAAATCAATTTTTCTACCATTTCCCGTTGTTTTTTCACGATTTTAAGCTTATTTTGATATCATTTTTGCTTCTTCAGTAAAAACTGAATATTTTCCTTCAAAATAGGAATTTTGACCAAAAAATAGAGTTTTTGTGTAGGGGACGATATTTCTAAATATAAAAACGAAATCTGAAAATCATAACTAATTTATATCGCCTGAAAATTAATTTTGAAAATACCGAATGTTTAAATCGATTTTTCTACCATTTCCCGTTGTTTTTTCACGAATTTAAGTTAATTTTGAGATCATTTTTGCTTCTTCAGTAAAAACTGAATACTTTTCTTCAAAATAGGAATTTGGCCAAAAAATAGAGTTTTTGTGTATGGAACGATATTTCTAAATATAAAAACAAAATCTGAAAATCATTACTAATTTATATCGCCTGAAAATTAATTTTGAAAATACCGAATGTTTAAATCGATTTTTCTACCATTTCCCGTTGTTTTTTCACGATTTTAAGTTTATTATGAGATAATTTTTGCTTCTTCAGTAAAAACTGAATATTTTCCTTCAAAATAGGAATTTTTACCAAAAAATAGAGTTTTTGTGTCGGGGACGATATTTCTAATTATAAAAGCGAAATCTGAAAATCATAACAAATTTATATCGCCAGCAAATGGATTTTGAAAATACCGAATGTTTAAATCGATTTTTCTACCATTTCCCGTTCTTTTTTCACGATTTTAAGCTTGTTTTGATATCATTTTTGCTTCTTCAGTAAAAACTGAATATTTTCCTTCAAAATAGGAATTTTGACCAAAAAATAGAGTTTTTGTGTATGGAACGATATTTCTAAATATAAAAACGAAATTTGAAAATCATAACTAATTTATATCGCCTGAAAATTAATTTTGAAAATACCGAATGTTTAAATCGATTTTTCTACCATTTCCTGTTGTTTTTTCACGATTTTAAGCTTATTTTGCTAAAATTTTTGCTTCTTCAGTAAAAACTGAATATTTTCCTTAAAAATAGGAATTTTGACCAAAAAATGGAGTTTTTGGTTTGGGGACGATATTTCTAAATATAAAAACGAAATTTGAAAATCATAACTAATTTATATCGCCTGAAAATTAATTTTGAAAATACCGAATGTTTAAATCGATTTTTCTACCATTTCCCGTTGTTTTTTCACGATTATAAGCTTATTTTGATATCATTTTTGTTTCTTCAGTAAAATCTGAATATTTTCTTTCAAAATAGGAATTTTGACCTAAAAATAGAGTTTTTGTGTAGGGGACGATATTTCTAAATATAAAAACGAAATTTGAAAATCATAACTAATTTATATCGCCTGAAAATTAATTTTGAAAATACCGAATGTTTAAATCGATTTTTCTACCATTTCCCGTTGTTTTTTCACGATTTTAAGCTTATTTTGATATCATTTTTGTTTTTTCAGTAAAAACTGAATATTTTCTTTCAAATAGGAATTTTGACCAAAAAATAGAGTTTTTGTGTAGGGGACGATATTTCTAAATATAAAAACGAAATTTGAAAATCATAACTAATTTATATCGACTGAAAATTAATTTTGAAAATACCGAATGTTTAAATCGATTTTTCTACCATTTCCCGTTGTTTTTTCACGAATTTAAGTTTATTTTGAGATCATTTTTACTTCTTCAGTAAAAACTGAATATTTTCCTTCAAAATAAGAATTTTGACCAAAAAATTGGGTTTTTGTGTAGGGGACGATATTTCTAAATATAAAAACGAAATTTGAAAATCATAACTAATTTATATCGCCTGAAAATTAATTTTGAAAATACCGAATGTTTAAATCGATTTTTCTACCATTTCCCGTTGTTTTTTCACGAATTTAAGTTTATTTTGAGATCATTTTTACTTCTTCAGTAAAAACTGAATATTTTCCTTCAAAATAGGAATTTTGACCAAAAAATAGAGTTTTTGTGTAGGGGACGATATTTCTAAATATAAAAACGAAATTTGAAAATCATAACTAATTTATATCGCCTGAAAATTAATTTTGAAAATACCGAATGTTTAAATCGATTTTTCTACCATTTCCCGTTGTTTTTTCACGATTTTAAGCTTATTTTGATATCATTTTTGTTTTTTCAGTAAAAACTGAATATTTTCTTTCAAAATAGGAATTTTGACCAAAAAATAGAGTTTTTGTGTAGGGGACGATATTTCTAAATATAAAAACGAAATTTGAAAATCATAACTAATTTATATCGCCTGAAAATTAATTTTGAAAATACCGAATGTTTAAATCGATTTTTCTACCATTTCCCGTTGTTTTTTCACGAATTTAAGTTTATTTTGAGATCATTTTTACTTCTTCAGTAAAAACTGAATATTTTCCTTCAAAATAGGAATTTTGACCAAAAAATAGAGTTTTTGTGTAGGGGACGATATTTCTAATTATAAAAACGAAATCTGAAAATCATAACAAATTTATATCGCCAGCAAATGGATTTTGAAAATACTGAATGTTTAAATCGATTTTTCTACCATTTCCCGTTGTTTTTTCACGATTTTAAGCTTATTTTGATATCATTTTTGCTTCTTCAGTAAAAACTGAATATTTTCCTTCAAAATAGGAATTTTGACCAAAAAATAGAGTTTTTGTGTAGGGGACGATATTTCTAAATATAAAAACGAAATTTGAAAATCATAACTAATTTATATCGCCTGAAAATTAATTTTGAAAATACCGAATGTTTAAATCGATTTTTTTACCATTTCCCGTTGTTTTTTCACGAATTTAAGTTTATTTTGAGATCATTTTTACTTCTTCAGTAAAAACTGAATATTTTCCTTCAAAATAGAAATTTTGACCAAAAAATATAGTTTTTGTGTAGGGGACGATATTTCTAAATATAAAATCGAAATTTGAAAATCATAACTAATTTATATCGCCTGAAAATTAATTTTGAAAATACCGAATGTTTAAATCGATTTTTCTACCATTTTCCGTTGTTTTTTCACGAATTTAAGTTTATTTTGAGATCATTTTTGCTTCTTCAGTAAAAACTGAATATTTTCCTTCAAAATAGGAATTTTGACCAAAAAATAGAGTTTTTGTGTAGGGCACGATATTTCTAAATATAAAAACGAAATTTGAAAATCATAACTAATTTATATCGCCTGAAAATACCGAATGTTTAAATCGATTTTTCTACCATTTCCCGTTGTTTTTTCACGATTTTAAGCTTATTTTGATATCATTTTTGTTTCTTCAGTAAAAACTGAATATTTTCTTTCAAAATAGGAATTTTGACCAAAAAATAGAGTTTTTGTGTAGGGGACGATATTTCTAAATATAAAAACGAAATTTGAAAATCATAACTAATTTATATCGCCTGAAAATTAATTTTGAAAATACCGAATGTTTAAATCGATTTTTCCACCATTTCCCGTTGTTTTTTCACGATTTTAAGCTTATTTTGATATCATTTTTGCTTCTTCAGTAAAAACTGAATATTTTCCTTCAAAATAGGAATTTTGACCAAAAAATTGATTTTTTGTGTAGGGGACGGTATTTCTAATTATAAAAACGAAATCTGAAGATCATAACTAATTTATATCGCCAGCAAATGGATTTTGAAAATACCGAATGTTTAAATCGATTTTTCTACCATTTCCCGTTGTTTTTTCACGAATTTAAGTTTATTTTGAGATCATTTTTGCTTCTTCAGTAAAAACTGAATATTTTCCTTCAAAATAGGAATTTTGACCAAAAAATAGAGTTTTTGTGTAGGGCACGATATTTCTAAATATAAAAACGAAATTTGAAAATCATAACTAATTTATATCGCCTGAAAATACCGAATGTTTAAATCGATTTTTCTACCATTTCCCATTGTTTTTTCACGATTTTAAGCTTATTTTGATATCATTTTTGTTTCTTCAGTAAAAACTGAATATATTCTTTCAAAATAGGAATTTTGACCAAAAAATAGAGTTTTTGTGTAGGGGACGATATTTCTAAATATAAAAACGAAATTTGAAAATCATAACTAATTTATATCGCCTGAAAATTAATTTTGAAAATACCGAATGTTTAAATCGATTTTTCTACCATTTCCCGTTGTTTTTTCAAGATTTTAAGCTTATTCTGATATCATTTTTGCTTCTTCAGTAAAAACTGAATATTTTCCTTCAAAATAGGAATTTTGACCAAAAAATTGATTTTTGTGTAGGGGACGGTATTTCTAATTATAAAAACGAAATCTGAAGATCATAACTAATTTATATCGCCAGCAAATGGATTTTGAAAATACCGAATGTTTAAATCGATTTTTCTACCATTTCCCGTTGTTTCTTCATGATTGTAGGGTTATTTTGATATCAGTTTTGCTTCTTCAGTAAAAACTGATTATTTTCCTTCAAAATAGGAATTTTGACCAAAAAATAGAGTTTTTGTGTAGGGGACGATATTTCTAAATATAAAAACGAAATCTGAAAATCATTTCTAATTTATATCGCCTGAAAATTAATTTTGAAAATACCGAATGTTTAAATTTTGAAAATACCGAATGTTTAAATCGATTTTTCTACCATTTCTCGTTTTTTTTTCACGATTTTAAGTTTATTATTAGATAATTTTTGCTTCTTCAGTAAAAACTGAATATTTTCCTTCAAAATAGGAATTTTTACCAAAAAATAGAGTTTTTGTGTCGGGGACGATATTTCTAATTATAAAAACGAAATCTGAAAATCATAACAAATTTATATCGCCAGCAAATGGATTTTGAAAATACCGAATGTTTAAATCGATTTTTCTACCATTTCCCGTTGTTTTTTCACGATTTTAAGCTTATTTTGATATCATTTTTGCTTCTTCACTAAAAACAGAATATTTTCCTTCAAAATAGGAATTTTTACCAAAAATAGAGTTTTTGTGTAGGGGACGATATTTCTAATTATAAAAACGAAATTTGAAAATCATAACTAATTTATTTCGCCTGAAAATTAATTTTGAAAATACCGAATGTTTAAATCGATTTTTCTACTATTTCCCGTTGTTTTTTCACGATTTTAAGCTTATTTTGATATCATTTTTGTTTCTTCAGTAAAAACTGAATATTTTCTTGCAAAATAGGAATTTTGACCAAAAAATATAGTTTTTGTGTAGGGAACGATATTTCTAAATATAAAAACGAAATCTGAAAATCATAACTAATTTATATCGCCTGAAAATTAATTTTGAAAATACCGAATGTTTAAATCGATTTTTCTACCATTTCCCGTTGTTTTTTCACGTTTTTAAGCTTATTTTGATATCATTTTTGCTTCTTCAGTAAAAACTGAATATTTTCCTTCAAAATAGGAATTTTGACCAAAAAAGAGAGTTTTTGTGTAGGGGACGATATTTCTAATTATAAAAACGAAATCTGAAAATCATAACAAATTTATATCGCCAGTAAAAACTGAATATTTTCCTTCAAAATAGGAATTTTTACCAAAAATAAAGTTTTTGTGTCGGGGACGATATTTCTAATTATAAAAACGAAATCTGAAAATCATAAAAAATTTATATCGCCAGCAAATGGATTTTGAAAATACCGAATGTTTAAATCGATTTTTCTACCATTTCCCGTTGTTTTTTCACAATTTTAAGCTTATTAAGCTTATTGATATAATTTTTGCTTCTTCACTAAAAACTGAATATTTTCCTTCAAAATAGGAATTTTGACCAAAAAATAGAGTTTTTGTGTAGGGGACGATATTTCTAATTATAAAAACGAAATTTGAAAATCATAACTAATTTATATCGCCTGAAAATTAATTTTGAAAATACCGAATGTTTAAATCGATTTTTCTACCATTTCCAGTTGTTATTTCACGATTTTAAGCTTATTTTGATATCATTTTTGTTTCTTCAGTAAAAACTGAATATTTTCTTGCAAAATAGGAATTTTGACCAAAAAATATAGTTTTTGTGTAGGGAACGATATTTCTAAATATAGAAACGAAATCTGAAAATCATAACTAATTTATATCGCCTGAAAATTAATTTTGAAAATACCGAATGTTTAAATCGATTTTTCTACCATTTCCCGTTGTTTTTTCACGATTTTAAGCTTATTTTGATATCATTTTTGCTTCTTCAGTAAAAACTGAATATTTTCCTTCAAAATAGGAATTTTGACCAAAAAATAGAGTTTTTGTGTAGGGGACGATATTTCTAATTATAAAAACGAAATCTGAAAATCATAACAAATTTATATCGCCAGCAAATGGATTTTGAAAATACCGAATGTTTAAATCGATTTTTCTACCATTTCCCGTTGTTTTTTCACGATTTTAAGTTTATTATGAGATCATTTTTGCTTCTTCAGTAAAAACTAAATATTTTCCTTCAAAATAGGAATTTTTACCAAAAAAAAAAGTTTTTGTGTCTGGGACGATATTTCTAATTACAAAAACGAAATCTGAAAATCATAACAAATTTATATCGCCAGCAAATGGATTTTGAAAATACAGAATGTTTAAATCGATTTTACTACCATTTCCCGTTGTTTTTTCACGATTTTAAGCTTATTTTGATATCATTTTTGCTTCTTCAGTAAAAACTGAATATTTTCCTTCAAAATAGGAATTTTTACCAAAAAATAGAGTTTTTGTGTAGGGGACGATATTTCTAAATATAAAAACGAAATTTGAAAATCATAACTAATTTATATCGCCTGAAAAGTAATTTTGAAAATACCGAATGTTTAAATCGATTTTTCTACAATTTCCCGTTGTTTTTTCACGATTTTAAGCTTATTTTGATATCATTTTTGTTTCTTCAGTACAAACTGAATATTTTCTTTCAAAATAGGAATTTTGACCAAAAAATAGAGTTTTGTGTAGGGGACGATATTTCTAATTATCAAAACGAAATCTGAAAATCATAACTAATTTATATCGCCTGCAAATGGATTATGAAAATACCGAATGTTTAAATTGATTTTTCTACCATTTCCCGTTGTTTTTTCACGATTTTAAGCTTATTTTGATATCATTTTTGCTTCTTCAGTAAAAACTGAATATTTTCCTTCAAAATAGGAATTTTTACCAAAAAATAGAGTTTTTGTGTAGGGGACGATATTTCTAATTATAAAAACGAAATCTGAAAATCATAACTAATTTATATCGCCTGCAAATGGATTATGAAAATACCGAATGTTTAAATTGATTTTTCTACCATTCCCGTTGTTTTTTCACGATTTTAAGCTTATTTTGATATCATTTTTGCTTCTTCAGTAAAAACTGAATATTTTCCTTCAAAATAGGAATTTTTACCAAAAAATAGAGTTTTTGTGTAGGGGACGATATTTCTAATTATCAAAACGAAATCTGAAAATCATAACTAATTTATATCGCCTGCAAATGGATTATGAAAATACCGAATGTTTAAATTGATTTTTCTACCATTTCCCGTTGTTTTTTCACGATTTTAAGCTTATTTTGATATCATTTTTACTTCTTCAGTAAAAACTGAATATTTTCCTTCAAAATAGTAATTTTGACAAATAGAGTTTTTGTGTACGGGACGATATTTCAAAATATAAAAACGAAATCTGAAAAGCATAACTAATTTATATCGCCTGAAAATTAATTTTGAAAATACCGAATGTTTACATCGATTTTTCTACCATTTCCCGTTGTTTTTTCATGAATTTAAGTTTATTTTGAGATCATTTTTGCTTCTTCAGTAAAAACTGAATATTTTCCTTCAAAATAGGAATTTTGACCAAAAAATACAATTTTTGCATAGGGGACGATATTTCTAAATATAAAAATGAGGTCTGAATATCATAACTAATTTATATCGCCTGAAAATTAATTTTGAAAATACCGAATGTTTAAATCGATTTTTCTACCATTTCGCGTTGTTTTTTCACGATTTTAAGCTTATTTTGATATCATTTTTGCTTCTTCAGTAAAAACTGAATATTTTCCTTCAAAATAGAAATTTTTACCAAAAAATACAGTTTTTGTATAGGGGACGATATTTCTAAATATAAAAACGAAATTTGAAAATCATAACTAATTTATATCGCCTGAAAAGTAATTTTGAAAATACCGAATGTTTAAATCGATTTTTCTACCATTTCCCGTTGTTTTTTCACGATTTTAAGCTTATTTTGATATCATTTTTGTTTCTTCAGTAAAAACTGAATATTTTCTTTCAAAATAGGAATTTTGACCAAAAAATAGAGTTTTGTGTAGGGGACGATATTTCTAATTATCAAAACGAAATCTGAAAATCATAACTGATTTATATCGCCTGCAAATGGATTATGAAAATACCGAATGTTTAAATTGATTTTTATACCATTTCCCGTTGTTTTTTCACGATTTTAAGCTTATTTTGATATCATTTTTACTGCTTCAGTAAAAACTGAATATTTTCCTTCAAAATAGTAATTTTGACAAATAGAGTTTTTGTGTACGGGACGATATTTCAAAATATAAAAACGAAATCTGAAAAGCATAACTAATTTATATCGCCTGAAAATTAATTTTGAAAATACCGAATGTTTAAATCGATTTTTCTACCATTTCCCGTTGTTTTTTCATGAATTTAAGTTTATTTTGAGATCATTTTTGCTTCTTCAGTAAAAACTGAATATTTTCCTTCAAAATAGGAATTTTGACCAAAAAATACAGTTTTTGCATAGGGGACGATATTTCTAAATATAAAAATGAGATCTGAATATCATAACTAATTTATATCGCCTGAAAATTTATTTTGAAAATACCGAATGTTTAAATCGATTTTTCTACCATTTCGCGTTGTTTTTTCACGATTTTAAGCTTATTTTGATATCATTTTTGCTTCTTCAGTAAAAACTGAATATTTTCCTTCAAAATAGGAATTTTGACCAAAAAATAGAGTTTTTGTGTAGGGGACGATATTTCTAATTATAAAAACGAAATCTGAAAATCATAACTAATTTATATCGCCAGTAAATTGATTTTGAAAATACCGAATGTTTAAATTGATTTTTCTACCATTTCCCGTTGTTTTTTCACGATTTTAAGCTTATTTTGATATCATTTTTGTTTCTTCAGTAAAAACTGAATATTTTCTTTCAAAATAGGAATTTTGACCAAAAAATAGAGTTTTTGTGTAGGAGACGATATTTCTAATTATAAAAACGAAATCTGAAAATCATAACTAATTTATATCGCCAGTAAATGGATTTTGAAAATACCGAATGTTTAAATTGATTTTTCTACCATTTCCCGTTGTTTTTTCACGATTTTAAGTTTATTATGAGATCATTTTTGCTTCTTCAGTAACAACTGAATATTTTCCTTCAAAATAGGAATTTTGACCAAAAAATAGAGTTTTTGTGTAGGGGACGATATTTCTAAATATAAAAACGAAATCTGAAAATCATAACTAATTTATATCGCCAGTAAATTGATTTTGAAAATACCGAATGTTTATATTGATTTTTCTACCATTTCCCGTTGTTTTTTCACGATTTTAAGCTTATTTTGATATCATTTTTGTTTCTTCAGTAAAAACTGAATATTTTCTTTCACAATAGGAATTTTGACCAAAAAATAGAGTTTTTGTGTAGGGGACGATATTTCTAATTATAAAAACGAAATCTGAAAATCATAACTAATTTATATCGCCAGTAAATGGATTTTGAAAATACCGAATGTTTAAATTGATTTTTCTACCATTTCCCGTTGTTTTTTCACGATTTTAAGTTTATTATGAGATCATTTTTGCTTCTTCAGTAACAACTGAATATTTTCCTTCAAAATAGGAATTTTGACAAATAGAGTTTTTGTGTACGGGACGATATTTCAAAATATAAAAACGAAATCTGAGTATCATAACTAATTTATATCGCCTGTAAATTAATTTTGAAAATACCGATTGCTTAAATCGATTTTTCTACCATTTCCCGTTGTTTTTTCACGATTTTAAGCTTATTTTGATATCATTTTTGCTTCTTCAGTAAAAACTGAATATTTTCCTTCAAAATAGGGTTTTCGACCAAAAAATAGACTTTTTGTGTAGGGGACGATATTTCTAATTATAAAAACGAAATTTGAAAATCATAACTAATTTATATCGCCTCAAAATTAATTTTGAAAATACCGAATGTTTAAATCGATTTTTCTACCATTTCCCGTTGTTTTTTCACGATTTTAAGCTTATTTTGATATCATTTTTGTTTCTTCAGTAAAAACTGAATATTTTCTTTCAAAATAGGAATTTTGACCAAAAAATAGAGTTTTTGTGTAGGGGATGATATTTCTAATTATAAAAACGAAATCTGAAAATCATAACTAATTTATATCGCCAGTAAATTGATTTTGAAAATACCGAATGTTTAAATTGATTTTTCTACCATTTCCCGTTGTTTTTTCACGATTTTAAGCTTATTTTGATATCATTTTTGTTTCTTCAGTAAAAACTGAATATTTTCTTTCAAAATAGGAATTTTGACCAAAAAATAGAGTTTTTGTGTAGGGGACGATATTTCTAATTATAAAAACGAAATCTGAAAATCATAACTAATTTATATCGCCAGTAAATGGATTTTGAAAATACCGAATGTTTAAATTGATTTTTCTACCATTTCCCGTTGTTTTTTCACGATTTTAAGTTTATTATGAGATCATTTTTGCTTCTTCAGTAACAACTGAATATTTTCCTTCAAAATAGGAATTTTGACCAAAAAATAGAGTTTTTGTGTAGGGGACGATATTTCTAAATATAAAAACGAAATCTGAAAATCATAACTAATTTATATCGCCAGTAAATTGATTTTGAAAATACCGATTGTTTAAATTGATTTTTCTACCATTTCCCGTTGTTTTTTCACGATTTTAAGCTTATTTTGATATCATTTTTGTTTCTTCAGTAAAAACTGAATATTTTCTTTCAAAATAGGAATTTTGACCAAAAAATAGAGTTTTTGTGTAGGGGACGATATTTCTAATTATAAAAACGAAATCTGAAAATCATAACTAATTTATATCGCCAGTAAATGGATTTTGAAAATACCGAATGTTTAAATTGATTTTTCTACCATTTCCCGTTGTTTTTTCACGATTTTAAGTTTATTATGAGATCATTTTTGCTTCTTCAGTAACAACTGAATATTTTCCTTCAAAATAGGAATTTTGACCAAAAAATAGAGTTTTTGTTTAGGGGACGATATTTCTAAATATAAAAACGAAATTTGAAAATCAAACCTAATTTATATCGCCTGAAAATTAATTTTGAAAATACCGAATGTTTAAGTCAATTTTTCTACCATTTCCCGTTGTTTTTTCACGATTTTAAGCTTATTTTGATATCATTTTTGTTTCTTCAGTAAAAACTGAATATTTTCCTTCAAAATAGGAATTTTGACAAATAGAGTTTTTGTGTACGGGACGATATTTCAAAATATAAAAACGAAATCTGAGTATCATAACTAATTTATATCGCCTGTAAATTAATTTTGAAAATACCGAATGCTTAAATCGATTTTTCTACCATTTCCCGTTGTTTTTTCACGATTTTAAGCTTATTTTGATATCATTTTTGCTTCTTCAGTAAAAACTGAATATTTTCCTTCAAAATAGGAATTTTGACCAAAAAATAGACTTTTTGTGTAGGGGACGATATTTCTAATTATAAAAACAAAATCTGCAAATCATAACTAAGTTATATCGCCTGAAAATTAAATTTGAAAATACCGAATGTTTAAATCGATTTTTCTACCATTTCCCGTTGTTTTGTCATGATTTTAAGCTTATTTTGATATCATTTTTGCTTCTTCAAATCATAACTAATTCAATCAATGGTAGAAAAATCGATTTAAACATTCGGTATTTTCAAAATTTAAACATTCGGTATTTTCAAAATTAATTTTCAGGCGATATAAATTAGTAATGATTTTCAGATTTCGTTTTTATATTTAGAAATATCGTCCCCTATACAAAAACTCTATTTTTTGGTAAAAATTCCTATTTTGAAGGAAAATATTCAGTTTTTACTGAAGAAGCAAAAATGATATCAAAATAAGCTTAAAATCGTGAAAAAACAACGGGAAATGGTAGAAAAATTGATTTAAACATTCGGTATTTTCAAAATTAATTTTCAGCCGATATAAATTAGTTATGATTTTCAGAATTGAGTTTTTGTGTAGGGGACGGTATTTCTAATTATAAAAACGAAATCTGAAGATCATAACTAATTTATATCGCCAGCAAATGGATTTTGAAAATACCGAATGTTTAAATCGATTTTTCTACCATTTCCCGTTGTTTCTTCATGATTGTAGGGTTATTTTGATATCATTTTTGCTTCTTCAGTAAAAACTCAATATTTTCCTTCAAAATAGGAATTTTGACCAAAAATAGAGTTTTTGTGTAGGGGACGATATTTCTAAATATAAAAACGAAATCTGAAAATCGTAACTAATTTATATCGCCTGAAAATTAATTTTGAAAATACCGAATGTTTAAATCTATTTTTCTACCATTTCCTGTTGTTTTTTCACGATTTTTAGCTTATTTTGATATCATTATTGCTTCTTCAGCAAAAACTGAATATTTTCCTTCAAAATAGGAATTTTTACCAAAAAATAGAGTTTTTGTGTCGGGGACGATATTTCTAATTATAAAAACGAAATCTGAAAATCATAACAAATTTATATCGCCAGCAAATGGATTTTGAAAATACCGAATGTTTAAATCGATTTTTCTACCATTTCCCGTTGTTTTTTCACGATTTTAAGCTTATTTTGATATCATTTTTGCTTCTTCACTAAAAACTGAATATTTTGCTTCAAAATAGGAGTTTTGACCACAAAATAAAGTTTTTGTGTATGGAACGATATTTCTAAATATAAAAACGAAATCTGAAAATCATTACTAATTTATATCGCCTGAAAATTAATTTTGAAAATACCGAATGTTTAAATCGATTTTTCTACCATTTCCCGTTGTTTTTTCACGATTTTAAGTTTATTATGAGATCATTTTTGTTTTTTCAGTAAAAACTGAATATTTTCCTTCAAAATAGGAATTTTTACAAAAAAATAGAGTTTTTGTGTAGGGGACGATATTTCTAATTATAAAATCGAAATCTGAAAATCATAACAAATTTACATAGCCAGCAAATGGATTTTGAAAATACCGAATGTTTAAATCGAGTTTTCTACCATTTCCCGTTGTTTTTTCACGATTTTAAGCTTATTTTGATATAATTTTTGCTTCTTCAGTAAAAACTGAATATTTTCCTTCAAAATAGGAATTTTTACCAAAAAATAGAGTTTTTGTGTAGGGGACGATATTTCTAATTATAAAAACGAAATCTGAAAATCATAACTAAATTATATCGCCAGCAAATGGATTTTGAAAATACCGAATGATTAAATTGATTTTTCTACCATTTCCCGTTGTTTTTTCATGATTTTAAGCTTATTTTGATATCATTTTTACTTATTCAGTAAAAACTGAATATTTTCCTTCAAAATAGGAATTTTTACAAATAGAGTTTTTGTGTACGGGACGATATTTCAAAATATAAAAACGAAATCTGAAAAGCATAACTAATTTATATCGCCTGAAAATTAATTTTGGAAATACTGAATGTTTAAATCGATTTTTCTACCATTTCCCGTTGTTTTTTCACGAATTTAAGTTTATTTTGAGATCATTTTTGCTTCTTCAGTAAAAACTGAATATTTTCTTTCAAAATAGGAATTTTGACCAAAAAATAGAGTTTTTGCGTAGGGGACGATATTTCTAAATATAGAAATGAGGGCTGAATATCATAACTAATTTATATCGCCTGAAAATTAATTTTGAAAATACCGAATGTTTAAATCGATTTTCCTACCATTTCCCGTTGTTTTTTCACGATTTTAAACTTATTTTGCCATCATTTCTGCTTCTTCAGTGAAAACTGAATATTTTCCTTCAAAATAGGAATTTTGACCAAAAAATAGAGTTTTTGTGTATGGAACGATATTTCTAAATATAAAAACGAAATCTGAAAATCATTACTAATTTATATCGTCTGAAAATTAATTTTGAAAATACCGAATATTTAAATAAATTTTTCTACCATTTCCCGTTGTTTTTTCACGATTTTAAGTTTATTATGAGATCATTTTTGCTTCTTCAGTAAAAACTGAATATTTTCCTTCAAAATAGGAATTTTTACCAAAAAATAGAGTTTTTGTGTCGGGGACGATAATTCTAATTATAAAAACGAAATCTGAAAATCATAACTAAGTTATATCGTCAACAAATGGATTTTGAAAATACCGAATGTTTAAATAGATTTTTCTACCATTTCCCGTTGTTTTTTCACGATTTTAGGCTTATTTTAATATCAGTTTTGCTTCTTAAGCTTAAAATCTTATTTTGATATCATTTTTGCTTCTTCAGTAAAAACTGAATATTTTCCTTCAAAATAGGGTTTTTGACCAAAAAATAGAGTTTTTGTGTAGGGGACGATATTTTTAATTATAAAAACGACATCTGAAAATCATAACTAATTTATATCGCCAGCAAATGGATTTTGAAAATACCGAATGTTTAAATAGATTTTTCTACCATTTCCCGTTGTTTTTTCACGATTTTAAGCTTATTTTGATATCATTTTTGCTTCTTCAGTAAAAACTGAATATTTTCCTTCAAAATAGGAATTTTGACCAAAAAATAGAGTTTTTGTGTAGGGGACGATATTTTTAAATATAAAAACGAAATCTGAAAATCATAACTAATTTATATCGGCTGAAAATTAATTTTGAAAATACCGAATGTTTAAATCGATTTTTCTACCATTTCCCGTTGTTTTTCCACGATTTTAAGTTTATTATGAGATCATTTTTGCTTCTTCAGTAAAAACTGAATATTTTCCTTCAAAATAGGAATTTTGACCAAAAAATAGAGTTTTTGTGTCGGGGACGATATTTCTAATTATAAAAACGAAATCTGAAAATCATAACTAAGTTATATCGCCAGCAAATGGATTTTGAAAATACTGAATGTTTAAATAGATTTTTCTACCATTTCCCGTTGTTTTTCCACGATTTTAAGTTTATTATGAGATCATTTTTGCTTCTTCAGTAAAAACTGAATATTTTCCTTCAAAATAGGAATTTTGACCAAAAAATAGAGTTTTTGTGTAGGGGACGATATTTTTAAATATAAAAACGAAATCTGAAAATCATAACTAATTTATATCGGCTGAAAATTCAATCATAACTAATTTATATCGCCTGTAAATTAATTTTGAAAATACCGAATGCTTAAATCGATTTTTCTACCATTTCCCGTTGTTTTTTCACGATTTTAAGCTTATTTTGATATCATTTTTGCTTCTTCAGTAAAAACTGAATATTTTCCTTCAAAATAGGAATTTTGACCAAAAAATAGACTTTTTGTGTAGGGGACGATATTTCTAATTATAAAAACAAAATCTGCAAATCATAACTAAGTTATATCGCCTGAAAATTAAATTTGAAAATACCGAATGTTTAAATCGATTTTTCTACCATTTCCCGTTGTTTTGTCATGATTTTAAGCTTATTTTGATATCATTTTTGCTTCTTCAAATCATAACTAATTCAATCAATGGTAGAAAAATCGATTTAAACTTTCGGTATTTTCAAAATTTAAACATTCGGTATTTTCAAAATTAATTTTCAGGCGATATAAATTAGTAATGATTTTCAGATTTCGTTTTTATATTTAGAAATATCGTCCCCTATACAAAAACTCTATTTTTTGGTAAAAATTCCTATTTTGAAGGAAAATATTCAGTTTTTACTGAAGAAGCAAAAATGATATCAAAATAAGCTTAAAATCGTGAAAAAACAACGGGAAATGGTAGAAAAATTGATTTAAACATTCGGTATTTTCAAAATTAATTTTCAGCCGATATAAATTAGTTATGATTTTCAGAATTGAGTTTTTGTGTAGGGGACGGTATTTCTAATTATAAAAACGAAATCTGAAGATCATAACTAATTTATATCGCCAGCAAATGGATTTTGAAAATACCGAATGTTTAAATCGATTTTTCTACCATTTCCCGTTGTTTCTTCATGATTGTAGGGTTATTTTGATATCATTTTTGCTTCTTCAGTAAAAACTCAATATTTTCCTTCAAAATAGGAATTTTGACCAAAAATAGAGTTTTTGTGTAGGGGACGATATTTCTAAATATAAAAACGAAATCTGAAAATCGTAACTAATTTATATCGCCTGAAAATTAATTTTGAAAATACCGAATGTTTAAATCTATTTTTCTACCATTTCCTGTTGTTTTTTCACGATTTTTAGCTTATTTTGATATCATTTTTGCTTCTTCAGCAAAAACTGAATATTTTCCTTCAAAATAGGAATTTTTACCAAAAAATAGAGTTTTTGTGTCGGGGACGATATTTCTAATTATAAAAACGAAATCTGAAAATCATAACAAATTTATATCGCCAGCAAATGGATTTTGAAAATACCGAATGTTTAAATCGATTTTTCTACCATTTCCCGTTGTTTTTTCACGATTTTAGCTTATTTTGATATCATTTTTGCTTCTTCACTAAAAACTGAATATTTTGCTTCAAAATAGGAGTTTTGACCACAAAATAAAGTTTTTGTGTATGGAACGATATTTCTAAATATAAAAACGAAATCTGAAAATCATTACTAATTTATATCGCCTGAAAATTAATTTTGAAAATACCGAATGTTTAAATCGATTTTTCTACCATTTCCCGTTGTTTTTTCACGATTTTAAGTTTATTATGAGATCATTTTTGTTTTTTCAGTAAAAACTGAATATTTTCCTTCAAAATAGGAATTTTTACAAAAAAATAGAGTTTTTGTGTCGGGGACGATATTTCTAATTATAAAATCGAAATCTGAAAATCATAACAAATTTACATAGCCAGCAAATGGATTTTGAAAATACCGAATGTTTAAATCGAGTTTTCTACCATTTCCCGTTGTTTTTTCACGATTTTAAGCTTATTTTGATATAATTTTTGCTTCTTCAGTAAAAACTGAATATTTTCCTTCAAAATAGGAATTTTTACCAAAAAATAGAGTTTTTGTGTAGGGGACGATATTTCTAATTATAAAAACGAAATCTGAAAATCATAACTAATTTATATCGCCAGCAAATGGATTTTGAAAATACCGAATGATTAAATTGATTTTTCTACCATTTCCCGTTGTTTTTTCATGATTTTAAGCTTATTTTGATATCATTTTTACTTATTCAGTAAAAACTGAATATTTTCCTTCAAAATAGGAATTTTTACAAATAGAGTTTTTGTGTACGGGACGATATTTCAAAATATAAAAACGAAATCTGAAAAGCATAACTAATTTATATCGCCTGAAAATTAATTTTGGAAATACTGAATGTTTAAATCGATTTTTCTACCATTTCCCGTTGTTTTTTCACGAATTTAAGTTTATTTTGAGATCATTTTTGCTTCTTCAGTAAAAACTGAATATTTTCTTTCAAAATAGGAATTTTGACCAAAAAATAGAGTTTTTGCGTAGGGGACGATATTTCTAAATATAGAAATGAGGGCTGAATATCATAACTAATTTATATCGCCTGAAAATTAATTTTGAAAATACCGAATGTTTAAATCGATTTTCCTACCATTTCCCGTTGTTTTTTCACGATTTTAAACTTATTTTGCCATCATTTCTGCTTCTTCAGTGAAAACTGAATATTTTCCTTCAAAATAGGAATTTTGACCAAAAAATAGAGTTTTTGTGTATGGAACGATATTTCTAAATATAAAAACGAAATCTGAAAATCATTACTAATTTATATCGTCTGAAAATTAATTTTGAAAATACCGAATGTTTAAATAAATTTTTCTACCATTTCCCGTTGTTTTTTCACGATTTTAAGTTTATTATGAGATCATTTTTGCTTCTTCAGTAAAAACTGAATATTTTCCTTCAAAATAGGAATATTTACCAAAAAATAGAGTTTTTGTGTCGGGGACGATAATTCTAATTATAAAAACGAAATCTGAAAATCATAACTAAGTTATATCGTCAACAAATGGATTTTGAAAATACCGAATGTTTAAATAGATTTTTCTACCATTTCCCGTTGTTTTTTCACGATTTTAGGCTTATTTTAATATCAGTTTTGCTTCTTAAGCTTAAAATCTTATTTTGATATCATTTTTGCTTCTTCAGTAAAAACTGAATATTTTCCTTCAAAATAGGGTTTTTGACCAAAAAATAGAGTTTTTGTGTAGGGGACGATATTTTTAATTATAAAAACGACATCTGAAAATCATAACTAATTTATATCGCCAGCAAATGGATTTTGAAAATACCGAATGTTTAAATAGATTTTTCTACCATTTCCCGTTGTTTTTTCACGATTTTAAGCTTATTTTGATATCATTTTTGCTTCTTCAGTAAAAACTGAATATTTTCCTTCAAAATAGGAATTTTGACCAAAAAATAGAGTTTTTGTGTAGGGGACGATATTTTTAAATATAAAAACGAAATCTGAAAATCATAACTAATTTATATCGGCTGAAAATTAATTTTGAAAATACCGAATGTAAACATTTTTAAAACATCGATTTTTCTACCATTTCCCGTTGTTTTTTCACGATTTTAAGTTTATTATGAGATCATTTTTGCTTCTTCAGTAAAAACTGAATATTTTCCTTCAAAATAGGAATTTTTACCAAAAAATAGAGTTTTTGTGTCGGGGACGATATTTCTAATTATAAAAACGAAATCTGAAAATCATAACTAAGTTATATCGCCAGCAAATGGATTTTGAAAATACTGAATGTTTAAATAGATTTTTCTACCATTTCCCGTTGTTTTTCCACGATTTTAAGTTTATTATGAGATCATTTTTGCTTCTTCAGTAAAAACTGAATATTTTCCTTCAAAATAGGAATTTTGACCAAAAAATAGAGTTTTTGTGTAGGGGACGATATTTTTAAATATAAAAACGAAATCTGAAAATCATAACTAATTTATATCGGCTGAAAATTAATTTTGAAAATACCGAATGTTTAAATCGATTTTTCTACCATTTCCCGTTGTTTTTTCACGCTTTTAAGTTTATTATGAGATCATTTTTGCTTCTTCAGTAAAAACTGAATATTTTCCTTCAAAATAGAAATTTTGACCAAAAAATAGAGTTTTTGTGTGGGGGACGATATTTCTAATTATAAAAACGAAATCTGAAAATCATAACTAATTTATATCGCCAGCAAATGGATTTTGAAAATACCGAATGTTTAAATCGATTTCTCTACCATTTCCCGTTGTTTTTTCACAATTTTAAGCTTATTTTGATATCATTTTTGCTTCTTCAGTAAAAACTGAATATTTTCCTTCAAAATAGGGTTTTTGACCAAAAAATAGAGTTTTTGTGTAGGGGACGATATTTCTAATTATAAAAACGACATCTGAAAATCATAACTAATTTATATCGCCTGAAAATTAATTTTGAAAAATACCGAATGTTTAAATCGATTTTTCTACCATTTCCCGTTGTTTTTTCACGATTTTAAGCTTATTTTGATATCATTTTTGCTTCTTCAGTAAAAACTGAATATTTTCCTTCAAAATAGGAATTTTGACCAAAAAATAGAGTTTTTGTGTATGGAACGATATTTCTAAATATAAAAACGAAATATGAAAATCATTACTAATTTATATCACCTGAAAATTAATTTTGAAAATACCGAATGTTTAAATCGATTTTTCTTCCATTTCCCGTTGTTTTTTAAAGATTTTAAGTTTATTATGAGATCATTTTTGCTTCTTCAGTAAAAACTGAATATTTTCCTTCAAAATAGGAATTTTTACCAAAAAATAGAGTTTTTGTGTCGGGGACGATTTTTCTAATTATAAAAACGAAATCTGAAAATCATAACTAAGTTATATCGCCAGCAAATGGATTTTGAAAATACCGAATGTTTAAATCGATTTTTCTACCATTTCCCGTTGTTTTTTCACGATTTTAAGCTTATTTTGATATCATTTTTGCTTCTTCAGTAAAAACTGAATATTTTCCTTCAAAATAGGAATGTTGACCAAAAAATAGAGTTTTTGTGTAGGGGACGATATTTTTAAATATAAAAACGAAATCTGAAAATCATAACTAATTTATATCGCCTGAAAATTAATTTTGAAAATACCGAATGTTTAAATCGATTTTTCTACCATTTCCGTTGTTTTTTCACAATTTTAAGCTTATTTTGATATCATTTTTGCTTCTTCAGTAAAAACTGAATATTTTTCTACAAAATAGGGTTTTTGACCAAAAAATAGAGTTTTTGTGTAGGGGACGATATTTCTAATTATAAAAACGAAATCTGAAAATCATAACTAATTTATATCGCCAGCAAATGGATTTTGAAAATACCGAATGTTTAAATCGATTTTTCTACCATTTCCCGTTGTTTTTTCACGATTTTAAGCTTATTTTGATATCATTTTTGCTTCTTCAGTAAAAACTGAATATTTTCCTTCAAAATAGGGTTTTTGACCAAAAAATAGAGTTTTTGTGTAGGGGACGATATTTCTAATTATAAAAACGAAATCTGAAAATCATAACTAATTTATATCGCCAGCAAATGGATTTTGAAAATACCGAATGTTTAAATCGATTTTTCTACCATTTCCCGTTGTTTTTTCACGATTTTAAGCTTATTTTGATATCATTTTTGCTTCTTCAGTAAAAACTGAATATTTTCCTTCAAAATAGGGTTTTTGACCAAAAAATAGAGTTTTTGTGTAGGGGACGATATTTCTAAATATAAAAACGAAATCTGAAAATCATAACTAATTTATATCGGCTGAAAATTAATTTTGAAAATACCGAATGTTTAAATCGATTTTTCTACCATTTCCCGTTGTTTTTTCACGATTTTAAGTTTATTATGAGATCATTTTTGCTTCTTCAGTAAAACTGAATATTTTCCTTCAAAATAGAATTTTTTACCAAAAAATAGTGTTTGTGTGTCGGGGACGATATTTCTAATTATAAAAACGAAATCTGAGAATCATAACTAAGTTATATCGCCAGCAAATGGATTTTGAAAATACCGAATGTTTAAATAGATTTTTCTACCATTTCCCGTTGTTTTTTCACGATTTTAAGCTTATTTTGATATCATTTTTGCTTCTTCAGTAAAAACTGAATATTTTCCTTCAAAATAGGGTTTTTGACCAAAAAATAGAGTTTTTGTGTAGGGGACGATATTTCTAATTATAAAAACGAAATCTGAAAATCATAACTAATTTATATCGCCTGAAAATTAATTTTGAAAATACCGAATGTTTAAATCGATTTTTCTACCATTTCCCGTTGTTTTTTCACAATTTTAAGCTTATTTTTAAATCATTTTTGCTTCTTCAGTAAAAACTGAATATTTTCCTTCAAAATAGGGTTTTTGACCAAAAAATAGAGTTTTTGTGTAGGGGACGATATTTCTAATTATAAAAACGAAATCTGAAAATCATAACTAATTTATATCGCCAGCAAATGGATTTTGAAAATACCGAATGTTTAAATCGATTTTTCTACCATTTCCCGTTGTTTTTTCACGATTTTAAGCTTATTTTGATATCATTTTTGCTTCTTCAGTAAAAACTGAATATTTTCCTTCAAAATAGGAATTTTTACCAAAAAAAAGAGTTTTTGTGTAGGGGACGATATTTCTAAATATAAAAACGAAATCTGAAAATCATAACTAATTTATATCGGCTGAAAATTAATTTTGAAAATACCGAATGTTTAAATCGATTTTTCTACCATTTCCCGTTGTTTTTTCACGATTTTAAGTTTATTATGAGATCATTTTTGTTTCTTCAGTAAAAACTGAATACTTTCCTTCAAAATAGAATTTTTTACCAAAAAATAGAGTTTTTGTGTCGGGGACGATATTTCTAATTATAAAAACGAAATCTGAGAATCATAACTAAGTTATATCGCCAGCAAATGGATTTTGAAAATACCGAATGTTTAAATAGATTTTTCTACCATTTCCCGTTGTTTTTTCACGATTTTAAGTTTATTATGAGATAATTTTTGCTTCTTCAGTAAAAACTGAATATTTTCCTTCAAAATAGCAATTTTGACCAAAAAATAGAGTTTTTGTGTAGGGGACGATATTTTTAAATATAAAAACGAAATCTGAAAATCATAACTAATTTATATCGGCTGAAAATTAATTTTGAAAATACCGAATGTTTAAATCGATTTTTCTACCATTTCCCGTTGTTTTTTCACGATTTAAGCTTATTTTGATATCATTTTTGCTTCTTCAGTAAAAACTGAATATTTTCCTTCAAAATAGGGTTTTCGACCAAAAAATAGAGTTTTTGTGTAGGGGACGATATTTCTAATTATAAAAACGACATCTGAAAATCATAACTAATTTATATCGCCTGAAAATTAATTTTGAAAATACCGAATGTTTAAATCAATTTTTCTACCATTTCCCGTTGTTTTTTCACGATTTTAAGCTTATTTTGATATCATTTTTGCTTCTTCAGTAAAAACTGAATATTTTCCTTCAAAATAGGAATTTTGACCAAAAAATAGAGTTTTTGTGTATGGAACGATATTTCTAAATATAAAAACGAAATCTGAAAATCATTACTAAATTATATCGCCTGAAAATTAATTTTGAAAATACCGAATGTTTAAATCGATTTTTCTACCATTTCCCGTTGTTTTTTCACGATTTTAAGTTTATTATGAGATCATTTTTGCTTCTTCAGTAAAAACTGAATATTTTCCTTCAAAATAGGAATTTTTACCAAAAAATAGAGTTTTTGTGTCGGGACGATATTTCTAATTATAAAAACGAAATCTGAAAATCATAACTAAGTTATATCGCCAGCAAATGGATTTTGAAAATATCGAATGTTTAAATAGATTTTTCTACCATTTCCCGTTGTTTTTTCACGATTTTAAGCTTATTTTGATATCATTTTTGCTTCTTCAGTAAAAACTGAATATTTTCCTTCAAAATAGGGTTTTTGACCAAAAAATAGAGTTTTTGTGTCGGGGACGATATTTCTAATTATAAAAACGAAATCTGAAAATCATAACTAAGTTATATCGCCAGCAAATGGATTTTGAAAATACCGAATGTTTAAATCGATTTTTCTACCATTTCCCGTTGTTTTTTCACGATTTAAGCTTAGTTTGATATCATTTTTGCTTCTTCAGTAAAAACTGAATATTTTCCTTCAAAATAGGGTTTTTGACCAAAAAATAGAGTTTTTGTGTAGGGGACGATATTTCTAAATATAAAAACGAAATCTGAAAATCATAGCTAAGTTATATCGCCACCAAATTGATTTTGAAAATACCGAATGTTTAAATCGATTTTTCTACCATTTCCCGTTGTTTTTTCACGATTTTAAGCTTATTTTGATATCATTTTTGCTTCTTCAGTAAAAACTGAATATTTTCTTTCAAAATAGGAATTTTGACCAAAAAATAGAGTTTTTGCGTACTGGACGATATTTCTAAATATAAAAACGAAATCTGAAAATCATAACTGATTTATATCGCCTGAAAATTAATTTTGAAAATACCGAATGTTTAAATTTTGAAAATACCGAATGTTTAAATCGATTTTTCTACCATTTTCCGTTGTTTTTTCACGATTTTAAGTTTATTAGATCATTTTTACTTCTTCAGTAAAAACTGAATATTTTCCTTCAAAATAGGAATTTTTACCAAAAAATAGAGTTTTTGTGTCGGGGACGATATTTCTAATTATAAAAACGAAATCTGAAAATCATAGCTAAGTTATATCGCCAGCAAATGGATTTTGAAAATACCGAATGTTTAAATCGATTTTTCTACCATTTCCCGTCGTTTTTTCACGAATTTAAGTTTATTTTGAGATCATTTTTGCTTCTTTAGTAAAAACTGAATATTTTCCTTCAAAATAGGAATTTTGACCAAAAAATACAGTTTTTGTGTAGGGGACGATATTTCTAAATATATAAATGAGGTCTGAATATCATAACTAATTTATATCGCCTGAAAATTAATTTTGAAAAAACCGAATGTTTAAATCGATTTTGCTACCATTTCGCGTTGTTTTTTTCACGAATTTAAGTTTATTTTGAGATCATTTTTGCTTCTTAAGCTTAAAATCTTATTTTGATATCATTTTTGCTTCTTCAGTAAAAACTGAATATTTTCCTTCAAAATAGGAATTTTGACCAAAAAATACAGTTTTTGTGTAGGGGACGATATTTCTAAATATATAAATGAGGTCTGAATATCATAACTAATTTATATCGCCTGAAAATTAATTTTGAAAATACCGAATGTTTAAATCGATTTTTCTACCATTTCCCGTCGTTTTTTCACGAATTTCAGTTTATTTTGAGATTATTTTTGCTTCTTTAGTAAAAACTGAATATTTTCCTTCAAAATAGGAATTTTTACCAAAAAATAGAGTTTTTGTGTCGGGGACGATATTTCTAATTATAAAAACGAAATCTGAAAATCATAACTAAGTTATATCGCCAGCAAATGGATTTTGAAAATATCGAATGTTTAAATAGATTTTTCTACCATTTCCCGTTGTTTTTTCACGATTTTAAGCTTATTTTGATATCATTTTTGCTTCTTCAGTAAAAACTGAATATTTTCCTTCAAAATAGGGTTTTTGACCAAAAAATAGAGTTTTTGTGTCGGGGACGATATTTCTAATTATAAAAACGAAATCTGAAAATCATAACTAAGTTATATCGCCAGCAAATGGATTTTGAAAATACCGAATGTTTAAATCGATTTTTCTACCATTTCCCGTTGTTTTTTCACGATTTAAGCTTAGTTTGATATCATTTTTGCTTCTTCAGTAAAAACTGAATATTTTCCTTCAAAATAGGGTTTTTGACCAAAAAATAGAGTTTTTGTGTAGGGGACGATATTTCTAAATATAAAAACGAAATCTGAAAATCATAGCTAAGTTATATCGCCACCAAATTGATTTTGAAAATACCGAATGTTTAAATCGATTTTTCTACCATTTCCCGTTGTTTTTTCACGATTTTAAGCTTATTTTGATATCATTTTTGCTTCTTCAGTAAAAACTGAATATTTTCTTTCAAAATAGGAATTTTGACCAAAAAATAGAGTTTTTGCGTACTGGACGATATTTCTAAATATAAAAACGAAATCTGAAAATCATAACTGATTTATATCGCCTGAAAATTAATTTTGAAAATACCGAATGTTTAAATTTTGAAAATACCGAATGTTTAAATCGATTTTTCTACCATTTCCCGTCGTTTTTTCACGAATTTAAGTTTATTTTGAGATCATTTTTGCTTCTTTAGTAAAAACTGAATATTTTCCTTCAAAATAGGAATTTTGACCAAAAAATACAGTTTTTGTGTAGGGGACGATATTTCTAAATATATAAATGAGGTCTGAATATCATAACTAATTTATATCGCCTGAAAATTAATTTTGAAAAAACCGAATGTTTAAATCGATTTTGCTACCATTTCGCGTTGTTTTTTTCACGAATTTAAGTTTATTTTGAGATCATTTTTGCTTCTTAAGCTTAAAATCTTATTTTGATATCATTTTTGCTTCTTCAGTAAAAACTGAATATTTTCCTTCAAAATAGGAATTTTGACCAAAAAATACAGTTTTTGTGTAGGGGACGATATTTCTAAATATATAAATGAGGTCTGAATATCATAACTAATTTATATCGCCTGAAAATTAATTTTGAAAATACCGAATGTTTAAATCGATTTTTCTACCATTTCCCGTCGTTTTTTCACGAATTTCAGTTTATTTTGAGATTATTTTTGCTTCTTTAGTAAAAACTGAATATTTTCCTTCAAAATAGGAATTTTGACCAAAAAATACAGTTTTTGTGTAGGGGACGATATTTCTAAATATAAAAATGAGGTCTGAATATCATAACTAATTTATATCGCCTGAAAATTAATTTTGAAAATACCGAATGTTTAAATCGATTTTTCTACCATTTCCCGTTGTTTTTTCACGATTTTAAGCTTATTTTGATATCATTTTTGCTTCTTCTGTAAAAACTGAATATTTTCCTTCAAAATAGTAATTTTGACCAAAAAATAGAGTTTTTGTGTAGGGGACGATATTTCAAAATATAAAAACGAAATCTCAAAATCATAACTAATTTATATCGTCTGAAAATTAATTTCGAAAGTACCGAATGTTTACATTAATAATAAACATTTTTGCTTCTTCAGTGAAAACTGAATATTTTTCTTCAAAATAGGGTTTTTGACCAAAAAATAGAGTTTTTGTGTAGGGGACGATATTTTTAATTATAAAAACGAAGTCTGAAAATCATAACTAATTTATATCGCCAGCAAATGGATTTTGAAAATACCGAATGTTTAAATCGATTTTTCTACCATTTCCCGTTGCTTTTTCACGATTTTAAGCTTATTTTGACATCATTTTTGCTTCTTCAGTAAAAACTGAATATTTTCCTTCAAAATAGGAATTTTGACCAATAAATAGAATTTTTGTGTAGGGGACGGTATTTCTAATTATAAAAACGAAATCTGAAGATCATAACTAATTTATACCGCCAGCAAATGGATTTTGAAAATACCGAATTTTTAAATCGATTCTTCTACCATTTCCCGTTGTTTCTTCATGATTGTAGGGTTATTTTGATATTATTTTTGCTTCTTCTGTAAAAACTGAATATTTTCCTTCAAAATAGGAATTTTGACCAAAAAATAGAGTTTTAGTGTAGGGGACGATATTTCAAAATATAAAAACGAAATCTCAAAATCATAACTAATTTATATCGTCTGAAAATTAATTTTGAAAACACCGAATGTTTACATTAATAATAAACATTTTTGCTTCTTCAGTGAAAACTGAATATTTTTCTTCAAAATAGGAATTTTGACCAAAAAATTGAGTTTTTGTGTAGGGGACGGTATTTCTAATTATAAAAACGAAATCTGAAAATCATAACTAACTTATATCGCCTGAAAATTAATTTTGAAAATACCGAATGTTTAAATCGATTTTTCTACCATTTCCCGTTGTTTTTTCACGATTTTATGCTTATTTTGATATCATTTTTGCTTCTTCAGTAAAAACTGAATATTTTCCTTCAAACTAGGAATTTTGACCAAACAATAGAGTTTTTGTGTAGGGGACGATATTTCTAATTATAAAAACGAAATCTGAAGATCATAACTAATTTATACCGCCAGCAAATGGATTTTGAAAATACCGAATGTTTAAATCGATTTTTCTACCATTTCCCGTTGTTTTTTCACGATTTTAAGCTTATTTTGATATCATTTTTGCTTCTTCAGTAAAAACTGAATATTTTCCTTCAAACTAGGAATTTTGACCAAACAATAGAGTTTTTGTGTAGGGGACGATATTTTTAATTATAAAAACGAAATCTGAAAATCATAACTAATTTATATCGCCAGCAAATGGATTTTGAAAATACCGAATGTTTAAATCAATTTTTCTACCATTTCCCGTTGTTTTTTCACGATTTTAAGCTTATTTTGATATCATTTTTGCTTCTTCTGTAAAAACTGAATATTTTCCTTCAAAATAGGACCAAAAAATTGAGTTTTTGTGTAGGGGACGGTATTTCTAATTATAAAAACGAAATCTGAAAATCATAACTAACTTATATCGCCTGAAAATTAATTTTGAAAATACCGAATGTTTAAATCGATTTTTCTACCATTTCCCGTTGTTTTTTCACGACTTTAAGCTTATTTTGATATCATTTTTGCTTCTTCAGTAAAAACTGAATATTTTCCTTCAAACTAGGAATTTTGACCAAACAATAGAGTTTTTGTGTAGGGGACGATATTTCTAATTATAAAAACGAAATCTGAAGATCATAACTAATTTATACCGCCAGCAAATGGATTTTGAAAATACGGAATGTTTAAATCGATTTTTCTAACATTTCCCGTTGTTTTTTCACGATTTTAAACTTATTTTGATATCATTTTTGCTTCTTCAGTAAAAACTGAATATTTTCCTTCAAACTAGGAATTTTGACCAAACAATAGAGTTTTTGTGTAGGGGACGATATTTTTAATTATAAAAACGAAATCTGAAAATCATAACTAATTTATATCGCCAGCAAATGGATTTTGAAAATACCGAATGTTTAAATCGATTTTTCTACCATTTCCCGTTGTTTTTTCACGATTTTAAGCTTATTTTGATATCATTTTTGCTTCTTCTGTAAAAACTGAATATTTTCCTTCAAAATAGGAATTTTGACCAAAAAATAGAGTGTTTGTGTTGGGGACGATATTTCAAAATATAAAAACGAAATCTCAAAATCATAACTAATTTATATTGTCTGAAAATTAATTTTGCAAATACGGAATGTTTAATTCGATTTTTCTACCATTTCCCGCTGTTTTTTCACGATTTTAAGCTTATTTTGATATTATTTTTGCTTCTTCAGTAAAAACTGAATATTTTCCTTCAAAATAGGAATTTTGACCAAAAAATAGAGTTTTTGTGTAGGGGACGATATTTCTAAATATAAAAACGAAATCTGAAAATCATAACTAATTTATATCGCCAGCAAATTAATTTTGAAAATACCGAATGTTTAAATCGATTTTTCTACCATTTCCCGTTGTTTTTTCACGATATTAAGCTTATTTTGTCATCATTTTTGCTTCTTCAGTAAAAACTTAATATTTTCCTTCAAAATAGGAATTTTGACCAATAAATAGAATTTTTGTGTAGGGGACGGTATTTCTAATTATAAAAACGAAATCTGAAGATCATAACTAATTTATACCGCCAACAAATGGATTTTGAAAATACCGAATGTTTAAATCGATTCTTCTACCATTTCCCGTTGTTTTTTCACGATTTTATGCTTATTTTGATATCATTTTTGCTTCTTCTGTAAAAACTGAATATTTTCCTTTAAAATAGGAATTTTGACCAAAAAATAGAGTTTTTGTGTAGGGGACGATATTTCAAAATATAAAAACGAAATCTCAAAATCATAACTAATTTATATCGTTTGAAAATTAATTTTGAAAATACCGAATGTTTACATTAATAATAAACATTTTTGCTTTTTCAGTGAAAACTGAATATTTTTCTTTAAAATAGGGTTTTTGATCAAAAAATAGAGTTTTTGTGTAGGGGACGATATTTTTAATTATAAAAACGAAATCTGAAAAGCATAACTAATTTATATCGCCAGCAAATGGATTTTGAAAATACCGAATGTTTAAATCGATTTTTCTACCATTTCCCGTTGTTTTTTCACGATTTTATGCTTATTTTGATATCATTTTTGCTTCTTCAGTAAAAACTGAATATTTTCCTTCAAACTAGGAATTTTGACCAAACAATAGAGTTTTTGTGTAGGGGACGATATTTCTAATTATAAAAACGAAATCTGAAGATCATAACTAATTTATACCGCCAGCAAATGGATTTTGAAAATACGGAATGTTTAAATCGATTTTTCTAACATTTCCCGTTGTTTTTTCACGATTTTAAACTTATTTTGATATCATTTTTGCTTCTTCAGTAAAAACTGAATATTTTCCTTCAAACTAGGAATTTTGACCAAACAATAGAGTTTTTGTGTAGGGGACGATATTTTTAATTATAAAAACGAAATCTGAAAATCATAACTAATTTATATCGCCAGCAAATGGATTTTGAAAATACCGAATGTTTAAATCGATTTTTCTACCATTTCCCGTTGTTTTTTCACGATTTTAAGCTTATTTTGATATCATTTTTGCTTCTTCTGTAAAAACTGAATATTTTCCTTCAAAATAGGAATTTTGACCAAAAAATAGAGTGTTTGTGTTGGGGACGATATTTCAAAATATAAAAACGAAATCTCAAAATCATAACTAATTTATATTGTCTGAAAATTAATTTTGCAAATACGGAATGTTTAATTCGATTTTTCTACCATTTCCCGCTGTTTTTTCACGATTTTAAACTTATTTTGATATTATTTTTGCTTCTTCAGTAAAAACTGAATATTTTCCTTCAAAATAGGAATTTTGACCAAAAAATTGAGTTTTTGTGTAGGGGACGGTATTTCTAATTATAAAAACGAAATCTGAAAATCATAACTAACTTATATCGCCTGAAAATTAATTTTGAAAATACCGAATGTTTAAATCGATTTTTCTACTAGTTCCCGTTGTTTTTTCACGATTTTAAGCTTATTTTGATATCATTTTTGCTTCTTCAGTAAAAACTGAATATTTTCCTTCAAAATAGGAATTTTGACCAAAAAATTGAGTTTTTGTGTAGGGGACGATATTTCTAATTATAAAAACGAAATCTGAAGATCATAACTAATTTATACCGCCAGCAAATGGATTTTGAAAATACCGAATGTTTAAATCGATTCTTCTACCATTTCCCGTTGTTTCTTCATGATTGTAGGGTTATTTTGATATCATTTTTGCTTCTTCAGTAAAAACTGAATATTTTCCTTCAAAATAGGAATTTTGACCAAAAAATAGAGTTTTTGTGTAGGGAACGATATTTCTAAATATAAAAACGTGAAAATCATAACTAATTTATAATCGCCTGAAAATTAATTTTGAAAATACCGAATGTTTAAATCGATTTTTCTACCAGTTCCCGTTGTTTTTTCACGATTTTAAGCTTATTTTGATATCATTTTTGCTTCTTCAGTAAAAACTGAATATTTTCCTTCAAACTAGGAATTTTGACCAAAAAATAGAGTTTTTGTGTAGGGGACGGTATTTCTAATTATAAAAACGAAATCTGAAAATCATAACTAACTTATATCGCCTGAAAATTAATTTTGAAAATACCGAATGTTTAAATCGATTTTTCTACTAGTTCCCGTTGTTTTTTCACGATTTTAAGCTTATTTTGATATCATTTTTGCTTCTTCAGTAAAAACTGAATATTTTCCTTCAAAATAGGAATTTTGACCAAAAAATTGAGTTTTTGTGTAGGGGACGATATTTCTAATTATAAAAACGAAATCTGAAGATCATAACTAATTTGTACCGCCAACAAATGGATTTTGAAAATACCGAATGTTTAAATCGATTCTTCTACCATTTCCCGTTGTTTTTTCACGATTTTATGCTTATTTTGATATCATTTTTGCTTCTTCAGTAAAAACTTAATATTTTCCTTTAAAATAGGAATTTTGACCAAAAAATAGAGTTTTTGTGTAGGGGACGATATTTCAAAATATAAAAACGAAATCTCAAAATCATAACTAATTTATATCGTTTGAAAATTAATTTTGAAAATACCGAATGTTTACATTAATAATAAACATTGCTTTTTCAGTGAAAACTGAATATTTTTCTTCAAAATAGGGTTTTTGATCAAAAAATAGAGTTTTTGTGTAGGGGACGATATTTTTAATTATAAAAACGAAATCTGAAAAGCATAACTAATTTATATCGTCAGCAAATGGATTTTGAAAATACCGAATGTTTAAATCGATTTTTCTACCATTTCCCGTTGTTTTTTCACGATTTTATGCTTATTTTGATATCATTTTTGCTTCTTCTGTAAAAACTGAATATTTTCCTTTAAAATAGGAATTTTGACCAAAAAATAGAGTTTTTGTGTTGGGGACGATATTTCAAAATATAAAAACGAAATCTCAAAATCATAACTAATTTATATTGTCTGAAAATTAATTTTGAAAATACCGAATGTTTAATTCGATTTTTCTACCATTTCCCGCTGTTTTTTCACGATTTTAAGCTTATTTTGATATTATTTTTGCTTCTTCAGTAAAAACTGAATATTTTCCTTCAAAATAGGAATTTTGACCAAAAAATTGAGTTTTTGTGTAGGGGACGGTATTTCTAATTATAAAAACGAAATCTGAAAATCATAACTAACTTATATCGCCTGAAAATTAATTTTGAAAATACCGAATGTTTAAATCGATTTTTCTACCATTTCCCGTTGTTTTTTCACGATTTTAAGCTTATTTTGATATCATTTTTGCTTCTTCAGAAAAAACTGAATATTTTCCTTCAAAATAGGAATTTTGACCAAAAAATAGAGTTTTTGTGTAGGGAACGATATTTCTAAATATAAAAACGAAATCTGAAAATCATAACTAACTTATAATCGCCTGAAAATTAATTTAGAAAATACCGAATGTTTAAATCGATTTTTCTACCAGTTCCCGTTGTTTTTTCACGATTTTAAGCTTATTTTGATATCATTTTTGCTTCTTCAGTAAAAACTGAATATTTTCCTTCAAACTAGGAATTTTGACCAAAAAATAGAGTTTTTGTGTAGGGGACGATATTTCTAATTATAAAAACGAAATCTGAAAATCATAACTAATTTATATCGCCAGCAAATTAATTTTGAAAATACCGAATGTTTAAATCGATTTTTCTACTATTTCCCGTTGTTTTTTCACGATTTTAAGCTTATTTTAATATCAGTTTTGCTTCTTAAGCTTAAAATCTTATTTTGATATCATTTTTGCTTCTTCAGTAAAAACTGAATATTTTCCTTCAAAATAGGAATTTTGACCAAAAAATAGAGTTTTTGTGTAGGGGACGATATTTCTAAATATGAAAACGAAATCTGAAAATCATAACTAATTTATATCGCCAGCAAATGGATTTTGAAAATACCGAATGTATAAATCGATTTTTCTAATTATAAAAACGAAATCTGAAAATCATAACTAATTTATATAGCCAGCAAATGGATTTTGAAAATACCGAATGTTTAAATCGATTTTTCTACTATTTCCCGTTGTTTTTTCACGATTTTAAGCTTATTTTGATATCATTTTTGTTTCTTCAGTAAAAACTGAATATTTTCCTTCAAAATAGGAATTTTGACCAAAAAATGGAGTTTTTGCGTAGGGGACGATATTTCTAAATATAAAAACGAAATTTGAAAATCATATCATTTATATCGCCTGAAAATTAATTTTGAAAATACCGAATGTTTAAATCGATTTTTTTACCATTTCCCGTTCTTTTTTCACGATTTTAAGCTTATTTTGATATCATTTTTGCTTCTTCAGTAAAAACTGAATATTTTCCTTCAAAATAGGAATTTTGACCAAAAAATGGAGTTTTTGCGTAGGGGACGATATTTCTAAATATAAAAACGAAATTTGAAAATCATATCATTTATATCGCCTGAAAATTAATTTTGAAAATACCGAATGTTTAAATCGATTTTTTTACCATTTCCCGTTGTTTTTTCACGATTTTAAGCTTATTTTGATATCATTTTTGCTTCTTTAGTAAAAACTGAATATTTTCTTTCAAAATAGGAATTTTGACCAAAAAATAGAGTTTTTGTGTAGGGGAAGATATTTCAAAATATAGAAACGAAATCTGAAAATCATAAATTTTGAAAATAACGAATGTTTAAATCGATTTTTCTACCATTTCCCTTTTTTTTTCACGATTTTAAGTTTATTTTGAGATGATTTTTGCTTCTTCAGTGAAAACTGAATATTTTCTTTCAAAATAGGAATTTTGACCAAAAAAAATACTGTTTTTGTGTAGGGGACGATATTTCTAAATATAAAAGTGAAATCAGAAAATCATAACTAATTTATAGCGCCCGAAAATTAATTTTGAAAATACCGAATGTTTAAATCGATTTTTCCACCATTTCCCGTTGTTTTTTCACGATTTTAAGCTTATTTTGATATCATTTTTGCTTCTTCAGTAAAAACTGAATATTTTCCTTCAAACTAGGAATTTTGACCAAAAAATAGAGTTTTTGTGTAGGGGACGATATTTCTAAATATAAAAACGAAATCTGAAAATCATAACTAATTTATATCGCCAGCAAATTAATTTTGAAAATACCGAATGTTTAAATCGATTTTTCTACCATTTCCCGTTGTTTTTTCACGATATTAAGCTTATTTTGTCATCATTTTTGCTTCTTCAGTAAAAACTTAATATTTTCCTTCAAAATAGGAATTTTGACCAATAAATAGAATTTTTGTGTAGGGGACGGTATTTCTAATTATAAAAACGAAATCTGAAGATCATAACTAATTTATACCGCCAGCAAATGGATTTTGAAAATTCCGAATGTTTAAATCGATTCTTCTACCATTTCCCGTTGTTTTTTCACGATTTTATGCTTATTTTGATATCATTTTTGCTTCTTCTGTAAAAACTGAATATTTTCCTTTAAAATAGGAATTTTGACCAAAAAATAGAGTTTTTGTGTAGGGGACGGTATTTCAAAACATAAAAACGAAATCTCAAAATCATAACTAATTTATATCGTTTGAAAATTAATTTTGAAAATACCGAATGTTTACATTAATAATAAACATTTTTGCTTTTTCAGTGAAAACTGAATATTTTTCTTCAAAATAGGGTTTTTGATCAAAAAATAGAGTTTTTGTGTAGGGGACGATATTTTTAATTATAAAAACGAAATCTGAAAAGCATAACTAATTTATATCGCCAGCAAATGGATTTTGAAAATACCGAATGTTTAAATCGATTTTTCTACCATTTCCCGTTGTTTTTTCACGATTTTATGCTTATTTTGATATCATTTTTGCTTCTTCTGTAAAAACTGAATATTTTCCTTTAAAATAGGAATTTTGACCAAAAAATAGAGTTTTTGTGTTGGGGACGATATTTCAAAATATAAAAACGAAATCTCAAAATCATAACTAATTTATATTGTCTGAAAATTAATTTTGAAAATACCGAATGTTTAATTCGATTTTTCTACCATTTCCCGCTGTTTTTTCACGATTTTAAGCTTATTTTGATATTATTTTTGCTTCTTCAGTAAAAACTGAATATTTTCCTTCAAAATAGGAATTTTGACCAAAAAATTGAGTTTTTGTGTAGGGGACGGTATTTCTAATTATAAAAACGAAATCTGAAAATCATAACTAACTTATATCGCCTGAAAATTAATTTTGAAAATACCGAATGTTTAAATCGATTTTTCTACCATTTCCCGTTGTTTTTTCACGATTTTAAGCTTATTTTGATATCATTTTTGCTTCTTCAGTAAAAACTGAATATTTTCCTTCAAACTAGGAATTTTGACCAAAAAATAGAGTTTTTGTGTAGGGGACGATATTTCTAATTATAAAAACGAAATCTGAAAATCTTAAGTAATTTATATCGCCAGCAAATTAATTTTGAAAATACCGAATGTTTAAATCGATTTTTCTACTATTTCCCGTTGTTTTTTCTCGATTTTAAGCTTATTTTGATCAGTTTTGCTTCTTAAGCTTAAAATCTTATTTTGATATCATTTTTGCTTCTTCAGTAAAAACTGAATATTTTCCTTCAAAATAGGAATTTTGACCAAAAAAGAGAGTTTTTGTGTAGGGGACGATATTTCTAAATATGAAAACGAAATCTGAAAATCATAACTAATTTATATCGCCAGCAAATGGATTTTGAAAATACCGAATGTATAAATCGATTTTTCTAATTATAAAAACGAAATCTGAAAATCATAACTAATTTATATAGCCAGCAAATGGATTTTGAAAATACCGAATGTTTAAATCGATTTTTCTACTATTTCCCGTTGTTTTTTCACGATTTTAAGCTTATTTTGATATCATTTTTGTTTCTTCAGTAAAAACTGAATATTTTCCTTCAAAATAGGAATTTTGACCAAAAAATGGAGTTTTTGCGTAGGGGACGATATTTCTAAATATAAAAACGAAATTTGAAAATCATATCATTTATATCGCCTGAAAATTAATTTTGAAAATACCGAATGTTTAAATCGATTTTTTTACCATTTCCCGTTGTTTTTTCACGATTTTAAGCTTATTTTGATATCATTTTTGCTTCTTCAGTAAAAACTGAATATTTTCCTTCAAAATAGGAATTTTGACCAAAAAATGGAGTTTTTGCGTAGGGGACGATATTTCTAAATATAAAAACGAAATTTGAAAATCATATCATTTATATCGCCTGAAAATTAATTTTGAAAATACCGAATGTTTAAATCGATTTTTTTACCATTTCCCGTTGTTTTTTCACGATTTTAAGCTTATTTTGATATCATTTTTGCTTCTTCAGTAAAAACTGAATATTTTCTTTCAAAATAGGAATTTTGACCAAAAAATAGAGTTTTTGTGTAGGGGACGATATTTCAAAATATAGAAACGAAATCTGAAAATCATAAATTTTGAAAATAACGAATGTTTAAATCGATTTTTCTACCATTTCCCGTTGTTTTTTCACGATTTTATGCTTATTTTGATATCATTTTTGCTTCTTCTGTAAAAACTGAATATTTTCCTTTAAAATAGGAATTTTGACCAAAAAATAGAGTTTTTGTGTAGGGGACGATATTTCAAAATATAAAAACGAAATCTCAAAATCATAACTAATTTATATCGTTTGAAAATTAATTTTGAAAATACCGAATGTTTACATTAATAATAAACATTTTTGCTTTTTCAGTGAAAACTGAATATTTTTCTTCAAAATAGGGTTTTTGATCAAAAAATAGAGTTTTTGTGTAGGGGACGATATTTTTAATTATAAAAACGAAATCTGAAAAGCATAACTAATTTATATCGCCAGCAAATGGATTTTGAAAATACCGAATGTTTAAATCGATTTTTCTACCATTTCCCGTTGTTTTTTCACGATTTTATGCTTATTTTGATATCATTTTTGCTTCTTCTGTAAAAACTGAATATTTTCCTTTAAAATAGGAATTTTGACCAAAAAATAGAGTTTTTGTGTTGGGGACGATATTTCAAAATATAAAAACGAAATCTGAAAATCATAACTAACTTATATCGCCTGAAAATTAATTTTGAAAATACCGAATGTTTAAATCGATTTTTCTACCATTTCCCGTTGTTTTTTCACTATTTTAAGCTTATTTTGATATCATTTTTGCTTCTTCAGAAAAAACTGAATATTTTCCTTCAAAATAGGAATTTTGACCAAAAAATAGAGTTTTTGTGTAGGGAACGATATTTCTAAATATAAAAACGAAATCTGAAAATCATAACTAACTTATAATCGCCTGAAAATTAATTTAGAAAATACCGAATGTTTAAATCGATTTTTCTACCAGTTCCCGTTGTTTTTTCACGATTTTAAGCTTATTTTGATATCATTTTTGCTTCTTCAGTAAAAACTGAATATTTTCCTTCAAACTAGGAATTTTGACCAAAAAATAGAGTTTTTGTGTAGGGGACGATATTTCTAATTATAAAAACGAAATCTGAAAATCATAAGTAATTTATATCGCCAGCAAATTAATTTTGAAAATACCGAATGTTTAAATCGATTTTTCTACTATTTCCCGTTGTTTTTTCACGATTTTAAGCTTATTTTGATATCAGTTTTGCTTCTTAAGCTTAAAATCTTATTTTGATATCATTTTTGCTTCTTCAGTAAAAACTGAATATTTTCCTTCAAAATAGGAATTTTGACCAAAAAATAGAGTTTTTGTGTAGGGGACGATATTTCTAAATATGAAAACGAAATCTGAAAATCATAACTAACTTATAATCGCCTGAAAATTAATTTAGAAAATACCGAATGTTTAAATCGATTTTTCTACCAGTTCCCGTTGTTTTTTCACGATTTTAAGCTTATTTTGATATCATTTTTGCTTCTTCAGTAAAAACTGAATATTTTCCTTCAAACTAGGAATTTTGACCAAAAAATAGAGTTTTTGTGTAGGGGACGATATTTCTAATTATAAAAACGAAATCTGAAAATCATAACTAATTTATATTGTCTGAAAATTAATTTTGAAAATACCGAATGTTTAATTCGATTTTTCTACCATTTCCCGCTGTTTTTTCACGATTTTAAGCTTATTTTGATATTATTTTTGCTTCTTCAGTAAAAACTGAATATTTTCCTTCAAAATAGGAATTTTGACCAAAAAATAGAGTTTTTGTGTAGGGGACGGTATTTCTAATTATAAAAACGAAATCTGAAAATCATAACTAACTTATATCGCCTGAAAATTAATTTTGAAAATACCGAATGTTTAAATCGATTTTTCTACCATTTCCCGTTGTTTTTTCACTATTTTAAGCTTATTTTGATATCATTTTTGCTTCTTCAGAAAAAACTGAATATTTTCCTTCAAAATAGGAATTTTGACCAAAAAATAGAGTTTTTGTGTAGGGAACGATATTTCTAAATATAAAAACGAAATCTGAAAATCATAACTAACTTATAATCGCCTGAAAATTAATTTAGAAAATACCGAATGTTTAAATCGATTTTTCTACCAGTTCCCGTTGTTTTTTCACGATTTTAAGCTTATTTTGATATCATTTTTGCTTCTTCAGTAAAAACTGAATATTTTCCTTCAAACTAGGAATTTTGACCAAAAAATAGAGTTTTTGTGTAGGGGACGATATTTCTAATTATAAAAACGAAATCTGAAAATCATAAGTAATTTATATCGCCAGCAAATTAATTTTGAAAATACCGAATGTTTAAATCGATTTTTCTACTATTTCCCGTTGTTTTTTCACGATTTTAAGCTTATTTTGATATCAGTTTTGCTTCTTAAGCTTAAAATCTTATTTTGATATCATTTTTGCTTCTTCAGTAAAAACTGAATATTTTCCTTCAAAATAGGAATTTTGACCAAAAAATAGAGTTTTTGTGTAGGGGACGATATTTCTAAATATGAAAACGAAATCTGAAAATCATAACTAATTTATATCGCCAGCAAATGGATTTTGAAAATACCGAATGTATAAATCGATTTTTCTAATTATAAAAACGAAATCTGAAAATCATAACTAATTTATATAGCCAGCAAATGGATTTTGAAAATACCGAATGTTTAAATCGATTTTTCTACTATTTCCCGTTGTTTTTTCACGATTTTAAGCTTATTTTGATATCATTTTTGTTTCTTCAGTAAAAACTGAATATTTTCGTTCAAAATAGGAATTTTGACCAAAAAATGGAGTTTTTGCGTAGGGGACGATATTTCTAAATATAAAAACGAAATTTGAAAATCATATCATTTATATCGCCTGAAAATTAATTTTGAAAATACCGAATGTTTAAATCGATTTTTCCACCATTTCCCGTTGTTTTTTCACGATTTTAACCTTATTTTGATATCATTTTTGCTTCTTCAGTAAAAACTGAATATTTTCCTTCAAAATAGGAATTTTGACCAAAAAATGGAGTTTTTGCGTAGGGGACGATATTTCTAAATATAAAAACGAAATTTGAAAATCATATCATTTATATCGCCTGAAAATTAATTTTGAAAATACCGAATGTTTAAATCGATTTTTTTACCATTTCCCGTTGTTTTTTCACGATTTTAAGCTTATTTTGATATCATTTTTGCTTCTTCAGTGAAAACTGAATATTTTCTTTCAAAATAGGAATTTTGACCAAAAAATAGAGTTTTTGTGTAGGGGACGATATTTCAAAATATAGAAACGAAATCTGAAAATCATAAATTTTGAAAATAACGAATGTTTAAATCGATTTTTCTACCATTTCCCTTTTTTTTTTTTCACGATTTTAAGTTTATTTTGAGATGATTTTTGCTTCTTCAGTGAAAACTGAATATTTTCTTTCAAAATAGGAATTTTGACCAAAAAAAATACTGTTTTTGTGTAGGGGACGATATTTCTAAATATAAAAGTGAAATCAGAAAATCATAACTAATTTATAGCGCCCGAAAATTAATTTTGAAAATACCGAATGTTTAAATCGATTTTTCCACCATTTCCCGTTGTTTTTTCACGATTTTAAGCTTATTTTGATATCATTTTTCCTTCAGTAAAAACTGAATATATTCCTTCAAAATAGGAATTTTTACCAAAAAATAGAGTTTTTGTGTAGGGGACGATATTTCAAAATATAAAAACGAAATCTGAAAATCATAACTAATTTATATCGCCTGAAAATTAATTTTGAAAATACGGAATGTTTAAATCGATTTTTCTACCATTTCCCGTTGTTTTTTCACGATTTTAAGCTTATTTTGATATCATTTTTGCTTCTTCAGTAAAAACTGAATATTTTCCTTCAAAATAGGAATTTTGACCAAAAAATAGAGTTTTTGTGTAGGGGACGATATTTCTAAATATAAAAACGAAATCTGAAAATTGTAAATAATTTATATCGCCTGAAAATTAATTTTGAAAATACCGAATGTTTAAATCGATTTTTCCACCATTTCCCGTTGTTTTTTCACGATTTTAAACTTATTTTGATATCATTTTTCCTCCTTCAGTAAAAACTGAATATTTTCCTTCAAAATAGGAATTTTGACCAAAAAATAGAGTTTTTGTGTAGGGGACGATATTTCTAAATATAAAAGTGAAATCAAAAAATCATTACTAATTTATATCGCCCGAAAATTAATTTTGAAAATACCGAATAATTAAATCGATTCCACCATTTCCCGTTGTTTTTTCACGATTTTAAGCTTATTTTGATATCATTTTTGCTTCTTCAGTAAAAACTGAATATCTTCCTTCAAGATAGGAATTTTGACCAAAAAATAGAGTTTTTGTGTGGGGGACGATATTTCTAAATATAAAAACGAAATCTGAAAATCATAACTAATTTATATCGCCTGAAAATTAATTTTGAAAATACGGAATGTTTAAATCGATTTTTCTACCATTTCCCGTTGTTTTTTCACGATTTTAAGCTTATTTTGATATCATTTTTGCTTTTTCAGTAAAAACTGAATATTTTCCTTCAAAATAGGAATTTTGATCAAAAAATAGAGTTTTTGTGTAGGGGACTATATTTCAAAATATAGAAAGGAAATCTGAAAATCATAAATTTTGAAAATAACGAATGTTTAAATCGATTTTTCTACCATTTCCCGTTTTTTTTTTTTTCACGATTTTAAGTTTATTTTGAGATGATTTTTGCTTCTTCAGTGAAAACTGAATATTTTCTTTCAAAATAGGAATTTTGACCAAAAAAATTCAGTTTTTGTATAAGGGACGATATTTCTAAATATAAAAGTGAAATCAGAAAATCATAACTAATTTATATCGCCCGAAAATTAATTTTGAAAATACCGAATGTTTAAATCGATTTTTCCACCATTTCCCGTTGTTTTTTCACGATTTTAAGCTTATTTTGATATCATTTTTGCTTCTTCAGTAAAAACTGAATATTTTCCTTCAAAATAGGAATTTTTACCAAAAAATAGAGTTTTTGTGTAGGGGACGATATTTCAAAATATAAAAACGAAATCTGAAAATGATAAATTTTGAAAATAACGAATGTTTAAATCGATTTTTCTACCATTTCCCGTTGTTTTTTCACGATTTTAAGCTTATTTTGATATCATTTTTGCTTTTTCAGTAAAAACTGAATAACAATCACTTATATATATATAGATTTAATTTTAGAATTAAAAAACATATTGCTATTTATTTACTATTAATTCATACCTTATATAATACTAATTTTTACATAACACACAATTGTTTTAATTATTTTTTAATATGCAATAACAATCACTTATATATATATATATTTAATCTTAGAATTAAAAAATATATAGCTACTTATCTACTATTAATTCATGCCTTATATAATATTAATTTTTACATAACACAAAAATTTTTGAATTATTTTTTAATATACCAGCACAAAAACTTATATATAAAAATAATTTGTTCCAAACTTAAAACACATATTATGGCTGCTTATGTAAATTTCAAAATTTATCTACACAGTTATAATATAATTAATATTTAAAGAAAAACACAATATATAATAACTTATCTGCTAGGTTACTTAGTATTATTTTCTATTTACACTTTATTTTCAAATATTTTTAATATAATACTTCCTATTTTTATAATTAAACCAAAATTTTTATTTTATGTTTTTACAAAATTTTCAAATTTTCAAGTTTCTTTCACGGAACACATTGCACCTTATATAATTCACTCTTATCACTATTCGATAAAACTTTTTCTTCTAGTTATTACTAATTATTTACTTGTGATCTTATGGAAAGCACATGATACTTATTTGATTACTTACTTCAAAATACATAAATGTTTCGAAATATATAATAGTTTTAATTCATCAATATGCGAACAGTTGAAAAAATGTTGTAATGATCCGACTTTCGAAATATATAAAGCAAATTATGTTAAAATATATAATCAAGTTCTTAGTACTTTATCAATATTTGAACAGCTGATATACCTTTTTAGTGAGATTAATCTAAATCATTATTTTCGAAGTTATTTTAATTCGAAGTACTTTAAGGTTTGTGTCTGCGGTAAATTAATTGTCTTAATGTTAGGAATTGGAAAAAAATTTCGTATGATACGTAAATATATTATACAAACATTCTTAATGATAAATACAAGTTTGCTAAACTTTCAAATACAATTTATACATGAAACAATAAATCTTTTTTATTATTATTATAATACTTCGAACATATCTTTATGTTTAAATTTAAAAATTTCAAAATTTCCATTAAATTTTAAAAAATATATTCCTGGTTTCTTGATTACAAGTGGTTGTGTACTGGCTAAATCTATTCATTCCACATTAAAATCGGTGGCTAACATTCTACAATTCAATTTTGATCTATTTAATAATAATTATAGCAGTTTCAATTACATTATAAAGATTTGTGTACTAACTAAATTTCGTTTTTCATATTAATCTTCATTGATTATGACTGACAATATCGTAAATATTAAAGACCTATTGAGAATAGATCATTTCAATCACTTGGATTTTAATCAAGTGAAATCCAAATATGGAAATAAATTTAATATAGTGTATTTAAATATTCAAAGTCTAAGAAAGAAACTGTATGATCTTGAATCTGTAATTAGTAATTTTAACATTGATATCCACATTATTGTACTTACCGAAATTTGGATACATTCTACGGAAAATAACTTCTATAATATAGAAGGCTATAATGTTTACTTTGCCAATAGAGATAAATCTTTTGGAGGTGTAGCTATTTTTGTAAAAGATGATATCGATAGTTATCAAATACATAGTGAGGAGTTTCAAAAAAGCAATATTTTAGGAATAAAATTATCAAAACAAAATATGAATAATTTTGGGATCTATAGAGCACACGAAACACTTGTTGGACTCCTTCATTAGTAAAATAGATGATATTACATTGCGATATAAAAAAACTTTAATTCTCGGGGACATGAACTTAAATTTACTAAATATTGAAAACGCGGAAATAAACTTATATAAAGACACCATATTAAGTAATGGCTTCCTTGTCTGTAATAGGATCTCAGAAGAATTTGCTACTAGGTTTGGTAGAACTTCAAGAACTATTATTGATCATTTCATCAGCGATATCCTTGATAGAAAATATTGCTTTTATATTTTAGACACGTGCCTCTCTGACCACCAAATGTTCTACATAAACATCGACCGGAATCCCACAATATTCAGACAAAATTCATATAAAACCATACTAAATTATGAAAATATATCTAAGGATAATTTTTGGAATAATCTTCATGCCCAGGAAAATCTTGATGGCTTCGTTGATAAATTAAAAGACATAATTAAATCAAACACTCAAAACGTTCCCATACATAATAGTAAAAAAAAGAAGAATTGGATTACCCAAGAAATCTTAAACGTTATGAAAATTCGAGACTCGTTTCTTAAATATAAAAGAAGATATCCGGACAATCTTCATGTTAACTCGTTATACAAAAAATATAGGCATAGTGCCAAAACATTAATAATCGAGGCAAAAAAAAAGTATTATTCGGATGAAATCACAAATAATTCTACTAATATTAAGAAATTATGGGATTCCTATAAACAAATAATTTTTAATTCAAACTGTTCAAATTCAAAACAATCAATTAAGGTTATACATTACAACTCCAAGATCCTGGAAAGCGAAGTTGATATTGCTACTGTCTTTAATGTTTATTTTTCAAACATAACAAAGGAAATTAATATTCCGTTAAATAACATTGATTTAAATTATATGAGCCATTTTAGTCGGAATGTTTATCATAATTTTGATCTATCTCCCACGCATGCTGAAGAAGTATGCAAAATTATACAATCACTGAACTCGGGAGCTGCTACAGGATACGATAATATTTCGACCAAATTTATAAAAAAATTCTCAGAACGCTTAACGCCCATTTTGGTTAAATATATTAATAATGCCCTCCAATCAAATGTTTATCCTAATTGTCTAAAGTTAGCTATTGTAACACCAATATTTAAGAACGGGTTAGCCACTGTTTGTTCTAATTATCGTCCGATTTCTGTCCTACCTGCCATCTCTAAAATTTTTGAAAAAATCATTAAAAATAGGCTAAATTCTTTTTTGACTAATAATCCAATATTAAGTGAAAATCAGTTCGGCTTCGAGGAAAAATCCAACACAACAGCCGCCTGTCTTTTTTTAAACGACTTTATCTCTAAAAACACTGATAATGGTAAATTTGTTAGTTGCGTTTTCCTTGATATTAAAAAAGCATTTGACTGTGTTGACCACGATATCCTACTCTTGAAACTGTCGAAATTAAATTTTACGATCAACCAGTTAAACTTCTTTAAATCATACCTGCAAAATCGTAAACAGATAGTACGAATAAACAACAGTTTTAGTCAAGAGGAAATGATAACAAGGGGAGTACCGCAAGGTTCAATTTTAGGACCTTTACTTTTCAAGCTATATATTGATGATATTACTCATTTGAATCTAAAGGGCAAACTTCAGTTATTTGCTGATGACGCCGTTCTGAAATATGCCGATAACTCGGAAGAAACTATTCGGACATACATGCAACATGACCTCCAATTAATAGAAGAATGGCTAACTAAGCATCGGCTTGTTTTAAACTTAAATAAAACTAAAATCTTAATGTTTGAAAATAAATTATTCAATTTTGAAAACAGGTTCCAATTTAAAAATACTAATTTAGAAATTGTTAAAAACTTTAACTACTTAGGTCTAATCATAGATAGCAAATCCAACTGGAGATACCACATAGAAAAAGTAATTAGGAACATAACACCATATATATTCCTGCTGTGTAGGCTACGTAATTTCCTGTCGGATCAAGCGATTTTTACAATTTATTCTTCTTATATTAAATCCCACATTTGTTATCTGATTCCAATTTGGAGTAGAGCTCCACAAATTCACTTAAATAAATTGGACATGTATCACAAGAAATGTGTAAAATTTGCCCTAGGGCTGTCAATTCTACATCCTACGGATTCCCTATACACTGAGAAATATTTAAGTTTAAAACAAATTATTTCATTTAAGCTCCATAAGATTGCCTTTAAAGTAGTCCATAATCAAATTAAACATAGTTTTATTCTAAATAGAAATCTAGACATACACAACCACAATACTCGAAACAAATCAAATTTTTACCTCTCACTTTTTAAAACAAGTCATCAAAAAAATAATTGCTTATATAATGCTCTGAAAGCTTATAACAACTTACCGGAGGAAATAAAATTAATTAATGATTTTAAATTGTTCAAAAATAAAATAAAATATATATTACTTAGAAATTAAGCTTTTATGTTTTTTACTAACTTTATACTAACTTTGTACTAATTATAATTATTATTACAGATAATAAAATATATAAATATATAATAACTTGCATAATTATGTAACGAAACATGTTAAATTTGTAACATAAAAAATTAAATTACTTTCATATTGTAATATCACAAATATATTTTATTGTACATTTCAATCAAAAATTTATTAAAAAATGTTAATCTAAAAATTATAGGAACACACAGCAATCTGCTAAGGTCTTAAACAAAATTTTATATAAAATGAAAAACTGAATATTTTCCTTCAAAATAGGAATTTTGACCAAAAAATACAGTTTTTGTGTAGGGGACGATATTTCTAAATATAAAAACGAAATCTGAAAATCATAACTAATTTATATCGCCTGAAAATTAATTTTGAAAATACCGAATGTTTAAATCGATTTTTCCACCATTTCCCGTTGTTTTTTCACGATTTTAAGCTTATTTTGATATCATTTTTCCTCCTTCAGTAAAAACTGAATATTTTCCTTCAAAATAGGAATTTTGACCAAAAAATAGAGTTTTTGTGTAGGGGACGATATTTCTAAATATAAAAGTGAAATCAAAAAATCATTACTAATTTATATCGCCCGAAAATTAATTTTGAAAATACCGAATAATTAAATCGATTCACCATTTCCCGTTGTTTTTTCACGATTTTAAGCTTATTTTGATATCATTTTTGCTTCTTCAGTAAAAACTGAAGATTTTCCTTCAAGATAGGAATTTTGACCAAAAAATAGAGTTTTTGTGTAGGGGACGATATTTCAAAATATAGAAACGAAATCTGAAAATCATAAATTTTGAAAATAACGAATGTTTAAATCGATTTTTCTACCATTTCCCGTTTTTTTTTTTCACGATTTTAAGTTTATTTTGAGATGATTTTTGCTTCTTCAGTGAAAACTGAATATTTTCTTTCAAAATAGGAATTTTGACCAAAAAAAATACTGTTTTTGTGTAAGGGACGATATTTCTAAATATAAAAGTGAAATCAGAAAATCATAACTAATTTATATCGCCTGAAAATTAATTTTGAAAATACCGAATGTTTAAATCGATTTTTCTACCATTTCCCGTTGTTTTTTCACGATTTTAAGCTTATTTTGATATCATTTTTGCTTCTTCAGTAAAAACTGAATATTTTCCTTCAAAATAGGAATTTTGACCAAAAAATAGAGTTTTTGTGTAGGGGACGATATTTCAAAATATAGAAACGAAATCTGAAAATCATAAATTTTGAAAATAACGAATGTTTAAATCGATTTTTCTACCATTTCCCGTTTTTTTTTCACGATTTTAAGCTTATTTTGATATCATTTTTGCTTTTTCAGTAAAAACTGAATATTTTCCTTCAAAATAGGACTTTTTACCAAAAAATAGAGTTTTTGTGTAGGGGACGATATTTCAAAATATAAAAACGAAATCTGAAAATTATAACTAATTTATATCGCCTGAAAATTAATTTTGAAAATAACGAATGTTTAAATCGATTTTTCTACCATTTCCCGTTGTTTTTTCACGATTTTAAGTTTATTTTGAGATGATTTTTGCTTCTTCAGTGAAAACTGAATATTTTCCTTCAAAATAGGAATTTTGACAAAAAAATACAGTTTTTGTGTAGGGGACGATATTTCTAAATATAAAAACGAAATCTGAAAATCATAACTAATTTATATTGCCTGAAAATTAATTTTGAAAATACCGAATGTTTAAATCGATTTTTCCACCATTTCCCGTTGTTTTTTCACGATTTTAAGCTTATTTTGATATCATTTTTCCTCCTTCAGTAAAAACTGAATATTTTCCTTCAAAATAGGAATTTTGACCAAAAAATTGAGTTTTTGTGTAGGGTACGATATTTCTAATTATAAAAACGAAATCTGAAAATCATAACTAATTTATATCGCCTGAAACTTAATTTTGAAAATACGGAAAGTTTAAATCGATTTTTCTACCATTTCCCGTTGTTTTTTCACGATTTTAAGCTTATTTTGATATCATTTTTTCTTCTTCAGTAAAAACTGAATATTTTCCTTCAAAATAGGAATTTTGACCAAAAAGTAGAGTTTTTGTGTAGGGGACGATATTTCTAAATATTAAAACGAAATCTGAAAATCATAACTAATTCATATCGCCTGAAAATTAATTTTGAAAATACGGAATGTTTAAATCGATTTTTCTACCATTTCCTGTTGTTTTTTCACGATTTTAAGCTTATTTTGATATCATTTTTGCTTCTTCAGTAAAAACTGAATATTTTCTTTCGAAATAGGAATTTTGACCAAAAAATAGAGTTTTTGTGTAGGGGACGATATTTCTAAATATAAAAGTGAAATCAGAAAATCATATCCAATTTATATCGCCCGAAAATTAATTTTGAAAAAACCGATTGTTTAAATCGATTTTTCTACCATTTCCCGTTGTTTTTTCACGATTTTAAGCTTATTTTGATATCATTTTTGCTTCTTCAGTAAAAACTGAATATTTTCCTTCAAAATAGGAATTTTCAGCAAAAAATATAGTTTTTCTGTAGAGGACGATATTTCTAAATATAAAAACGAAATCTGAAAATCATAACTAATTTATATCGCCTGAAAATTAATTTTGAAAATACCGAATGTTTAAATCGATTTTTCTACCATTTCCCGTTGTTTTTTCACGATTTTAAGGTTATTTTGATATCATTTTTGCTTTTTCAGTAAAAACTGAATATTTTCCTTCAAAATAGGAATTTTTACCAAAAAATAGAGTTTTTGTGTAGGGGACGATATTTCAAAATATAAAAACGAAATCTGAAAATCATAACTAATTTATATCGCCTGAAAATTAATTTTGAAAATACCGAATGTTTAAATCGATTTTTCTACCATTTCCCGTTGTTTTTTCACGATTTTAAGCTTATTTTGATATCATTTTTGCTTCTTCAGTAAAAACTGAATATTTTCCTTCAAAATAGGAATTTTGACCAAAAAATAGAGTTTTTGTGTAGGGGACGATATTTCAAAATATAGAAACGAAATCTGAAAATCATAAATTTTGAAAATAACGAATGTTTAAATCGATTTTTCTACCATTTCCCGTTGTTTTTTCACGATTTTAAGCTTATTTTGATATCATTTTTGCTTTTTCAGTAAAAACTGAATATTTTCCTTCAAAATAGGACTTTTTACCAAAAAATAGAGTTTTTGTGTAGGGGACGATATTTCAAAATATAAAAACGAAATCTGAAAATTATAACTAATTTATATCGCCTGAAAATTAATTTTGAAAATAACGAATGTTTAAATCGATTTTTCTACCATTTCCCGTTGTTTTTTCACGATTTTAAGTTTATTTTGAGATGATTTTTGCTTTTTCAGTGAAAACTGAATATTTTCCTTCAAAATAGGAATTTTGACAAAAAAATACAGTTTTTGTGTAGGGGACGATATTTCTAAATATAAAAACGAAATCTGAAAATCATAACTAATTTATATCGCCTGAAAATTAATTTTGAAAATACCGAATGTTTAAATCGATTTTTCCACCATTTCCCGTTGTTTTTTCACGATTTTAAGCTTATTTTGATATCATTTTTCCTCCTTCAGTAAAAACTGAATATTTTCCTTCAAAATAGGAATTTTGACCAAAAAATTGAGTTTTTGTGTAGGGTACGATATTTCTAATTATAAAAACGAAATCTGAAAATCATAACTAATTTATATCGCCTGAAACTTAATTTTGAAAATACGGAAAGTTTAAATCGATTTTTCTACCATTTCCCGTTGTTTTTTCACGATTTTAAGCTTATTTTGATATCATTTTTTCTTCTTCAGTAAAAACTGAATATTTTCTTTCAAAATAGGAATTTTGACCAAAAAGTAGAGTTTTTGTGTAGGGGACGATATTTCTAAATATTAAAACGAAATCTGAAAATCATAACTAATTCATATCGCCTGAAAATTAATTTTGAACATACGGAATGTTTAAATCGATTTTTCTACCATTTCCTGTTGTTTTTTCACGATTTTAAGTTTATTTTGAGATGATTTTTGCTTCTTCAGTGAAAACTGAATATTTTCCTTCAAAATAGGAATTTTGACAAAAAAATACAGTTTTTGTGTAGGGGACGATATTTCTAAATATAAAAACGAAATCTGAAAATCATAACTAATTTATATTGCCTGAAAATTAATTTTGAAAATACCGAATGTTTAAATCGATTTTTCCACCATTTCCCGTTGTTTTTTCACGATTTTAAGCTTATTTTGATATCATTTTTCCTCCTTCAGTAAAAACTGAATATTTTCCTTCAAAATAGGAATTTTGACCAAAAAATTGAGTTTTTGTGTAGGGTACGATATTTCTAATTATAAAAACGAAATCTGAAAATCATAACTAATTTATATCGCCTGAAACTTAATTTTGAAAATACGGAAAGTTTAAATCGATTTTTCTACCATTTCCCGTTGTTTTTTCACGATTTTAAGCTTATTTTGATATCATTTTTTCTTCTTCAGTAAAAACTGAATATTTTCCTTCAAAATAGGAATTTTGACCAAAAAGTAGAGTTTTTGTGTAGGGGACGATATTTCTAAATATTAAAACGAAATCTGAAAATCATAACTAATTCATATCGCCTGAAAATTAATTTTGAAAATACGGAATGTTTAAATCGATTTTTCTACCATTTCCTGTTGTTTTTTCACGATTTTAAGCTTATTTTGATATCATTTTTGCTTCTTCAGTAAAAACTGAATATTTTCTTTCGAAATAGGAATTTTGACCAAAAAATAGAGTTTTTGTGTAGGGGACGATATTTCTAAATATAAAAGTGAAATCAGAAAATCATATCCAATTTATATCGCCCGAAAATTAATTTTGAAAAAACCGATTGTTTAAATCGATTTTTCTACCATTTCCCGTTGTTTTTTCACGATTTTAAGCTTATTTTGATATCATTTTTGCTTCTTCAGTAAAAACTGAATATTTTCCTTCAAAATAGGAATTTTCAGCAAAAAATATAGTTTTTCTGTAGAGGACGATATTTCTAAATATAAAAACGAAATCTGAAAATCATAACTAATTTATATCGCCTGAAAATTAATTTTGAAAATACCGAATGTTTAAATCGATTTTTCTACCATTTCCCGTTGTTTTTTCACGATTTTAAGGTTATTTTGATATCATTTTTGCTTTTTCAGTAAAAACTGAATATTTTCCTTCAAAATAGGAATTTTTACCAAAAAATAGAGTTTTTGTGTAGGGGACGATATTTCAAAATATAAAAACGAAATCTGAAAATCATAACTAATTTATATCGCCTGAAAATTAATTTTGAAAATACCGAATGTTTAAATCGATTTTTCTACCATTTCCCGTTGTTTTTTCACGATTTTAAGCTTATTTTGATATCATTTTTGCTTCTTCAGTAAAAACTGAATATTTTCCTTCAAAATAGGAATTTTGACCAAAAAATAGAGTTTTTGTGTAGGGGACGATATTTCAAAATATAGAAACGAAATCTGAAAATCATAAATTTTGAAAATAACGAATGTTTAAATCGATTTTTCTACCATTTCCCGTTGTTTTTTCACGATTTTAAGCTTATTTTGATATCATTTTTGCTTTTTCAGTAAAAACTGAATATTTTCCTTCAAAATAGGACTTTTTACCAAAAAATAGAGTTTTTGTGTAGGGGACGATATTTCAAAATATAAAAACGAAATCTGAAAATTATAACTAATTTATATCGCCTGAAAATTAATTTTGAAAATAACGAATGTTTAAATCGATTTTTCTACCATTTCCCGTTGTTTTTTCACGATTTTAAGTTTATTTTGAGATGATTTTTGCTTTTTCAGTGAAAACTGAATATTTTCCTTCAAAATATTTCTAAATATAAAAACGAAATCTGAAAATCATAACTAATTTATATCGCCTGAAAATTAATTTTGAAAATACCGAATGTTTAAATTGATTTTTTTCACGATTTTAAGCTTATTTTGATATCATTTTTTCTTCTTCAGTAAAAACTGAATATTTTCTTTCAAAATAGGAATTTTGACCAAAAAGTAGAGTTTTTGTGTAGGGGACGATATTTCTAAATATTAAAACGAAATCTGAAAATCATAACTAATTCATATCGCCTGAAAATTAATTTTGAACATACGGAATGTTTAAATCGATTTTTCTACCATTTCCTGTTGTTTTTTCACGATTTTAAGCTTATTTTGATATCATTTTTGCTTCTTCAGTAAAAACTGAATATTTTCTTTCGAAATAGGAATTTTGACCAAAAAATAGAGTTTTTGTGTAGGGGACGATATTTCTAAATATAAAAGTGAAATCAGAAAATCATATCCAATTTATATCGCCCGAAAATTAATTTTGAAAAAACCGATTGTTTAAATCGATTTTTCTACCATTTCCCGTTGTTTTTTCACGATTTTAAGCTTATTTTGATATCATTTTTGCTTCTTCAGTAAAAACTGAATATTTTCCTTCAAAATAGGAATTTTGAGCAAAAAATATAGTTTTTCTGTAGAGGACGATATTTCTAAATATAAAAACGAAATCTGAAAATCATAACTAATTTATATCGCCTGAAAATTAATTTTGAAAAAACCGATTGTTTAAATCGATTTTTCTACCATTTCCCGTTGTTTTTTCACGATTTTAAGCTTATTTTGATATCATTTTTCCTTCTTCAGTAAAAACTGAATATTTTCCTTCAAAATAGGGATTTTGACCAAAAAATAGAGTTTTTGTGTAGAGGACGATATTTCAAAATATAGAAACGAAATCTGAAAATTATAACTAATTTATATCGCCTGAAAATTAATTTTGAAAATAACGAATGTTTAAATCGATTTATCTACCATTTCCCGTTGTTTTTTCACGATTTTAAGTTTATTTTGAGATAATTTTTGCTTCTTCAGTGAAAACTGAGTATTTTCCTTCAAAATAGGAATTTTGACAAAAAAATACAGTTTTTGTGTAGGGGACGATATTTCTAAATATAAAAACGAAATCTGAAAATCATAACTAATTTATATCGCCTGAAAATTAATTTTGAAAATACCGAATGTTTAAATCTATTTTTCCACCATTTCCCGTTGTTTTTTCACGATTTTAAGCTTATTTTGATATCATATTTCCTCCTTCAGTAAAAACTGAATATTTTCCTTCAAAATAGGAATTTTGACCAAAAAATAGAGTTTTGGTGTAGGGGACGATATTCCTAATTATAAAAACGAAATCTGAAAATCATAACTAATTTATATCGCCTGAAACTTAATTTTGAAAATACGGAATGTTTAAATCGACTTTTCTACCATTTCCCGTTGTTTTTTCACGATTTTAAGCTTATTTTGATATCATTTTTCCTTCTTCAGTAAAAACTGAATATTTTCCTTCAAAATAGGAATTTTTACCAAAAAATAGAGTTTTTGTGTAGGGAACGATATTTCTAAATATAAAAACGAAATCTGAAAATTATAACTAATTTATATCGCCTGGAAATTAATTTTGAAAATACCGAATGTTTAAATCGATTTTTCTATCATTTCCCGTTGCTTTTTCACGATTTTAAGCTTATTTTGATATCATTTTTGTTTCTTCAGTAATATTTTTCTTCAAATATTTTCAGAATATTTTCCTTCAAAATAGGAATTTTGACCAAAAAATAGAGTTTTTGTGTAGGGGACGATATTTCTAATTATAAAAACGAAATCTGAAAATCATAACTAATTTATATCGCCAGCAAAAGGATTTTGAAAATACCGAATGTTTAAATCGATTTTTCTTCTATTTCCCGTTGTTTTTTCACGATTTTAGGCTTATTTTGATATCATTTTTGCTTCCTCAGTAAAAACTGAATGTTTTCCTTCAAAATAGGAATTTTGACCAAAAAATAGAGTTTTTGTGTAGGGGACGATATTTCAAAACATAAAAATGAAATCTGAAAATCATAACTAATTTATATCTCCTGAAAATTAATTTTGAAAATACCGAATCTTTAAATCGATTTTTCTACCATTTCCCGTTGTTTTTTCACGATTTTAAGCTTATTTTGATATCATTTTTGCTTCTTCAGTAAAAACTGGATATTTTCCTTCAAATTAGGAATTTTGACCAAAAAATAGAATTTTTGTGTAGGAGACGATATTTCTAAATATAAAAACGAAATCTGAAAATCATAACTAATTTATATCACCTGAAAATTGATTTTGAAAATACCGAATCTTTAAATCTCTTTTTCTACCATTTCCCGTTGTATTTTCACGATTTTAAGCTTCTTTTGATATCAGTTTTGCTTCTTCAGTAAAAAATGAATATTTTCCTTCAAAATAGGAATTTTGACCTATAAATAGAGTTTTTGTGTAGGGGACGATATTTCAAAATATAAAAACAATATCCGAAAATCTTAACTAATTCATTTCACCAGAAAATGGATTTTGAAAATACCGATTCTTAAAATCGATTTTTCTACCATTTCCCGTTGTTTTTTCACAATTTTAAGTTTATTTTGCTATTATTTTTGCTTCATCAGTAAAAACTGAATGTTTTCCTTCAAAATAGGAAATTTGACCAAAAAATTGTTTTTTTTTTGTAGGGAACGATATTCCTATTTTGACCAAAAAATAGAGTTTTTGAGTATAATAGGGGAGGATATTTCTAATTATAAAAACGAAATCTGAAAATCATAACTAATTTATATCGCCTGAAAATTAATTTTGAAAATACCGAATGTTTAAATCGATTTTTCTACCATTTCCCGTTGTTTTTTCACGATTTTAAGCTTATTTTGATATCATTTTTGCTTCTTCAGTAAAAAATGAATATTTTCCTTCAAAATAGGAATTTTGACCTATAAATAGAGTTTTTGTGTAGGGGACGATATTTCAAAATATAAAAACGCAATCCGAAAATCATAACTAATTTATATCGCCCGAAAATTAATTTTGAAAATACCGAGTGTTTAAATCGATTTTTCCACCATTTCCCGTTGTTTTTTCACGATTTTAAGCTTATTTTGATATCATTTTTCCTTCTTCAGTAATAACTGAATATATTCCTTCAAAATAGGAATTTTGACCAAAAAGTAGAGTTTTTGTGTAGGGGACGATATTTCTAAATATAAAAACGAAATCTGAAAATCATAACTAATTTATATCGCCTGAAAATTAATTTTGAAAATACGGAATGTTTAAATCGATTTTTCTACCATTTCCCGTTGTTTTTTCACGATTTTAAGCTTATTTTGATATCATTTTTGCTTTTTCAGTAAAAACTGAATATTTTCTTTCAAAATAGGAATTTTGACCAAAAAATAGAGTTTTTGTGTATGGGACGATATTTTTAAATATAAAAGTGAAATCAGAAAATCATAACCAATTTATATCGCCCGAAAATTAATTTTGAATGAAAACCGAATGTTTAAATCGATTTTTCTACCATTTCCCGTTGTTTTTTCACGATTTTAAGCTTATTTTGATATCATTTTTGCTTCTTCAGTAAAAACTGAATATTTGCCTTCAAAATAGGAATTTTGAGCAAAAAATAGAGTTTTTGTGTAGGGGACGATATTTCTAAATATAAAAACGAAATCTGAAAATCAAAACTAATTTATATCGCCTGAAACTTAATTTTGAAAATACGGAAAGTTTAAATCGATTTTTCTACCATTTCCCGTTGTTTTTTCACGATTTTAAGCTTATTTTGATATCATTTTTGCTTCTTCAGTAAAAACTGAATATTTTCCTTCAAAATAGGAATTTTGAGCAAAAAATAGAGTTTTTGTGTAGGGGACGATATTTCTAATTATAACAACGAAATCTGAAAATCATATCTAATTTATATCGCCAGCAAATTAATTTTGAAAATACCGAATGTTTTGAAAAACTGAATATTTTCCTTGAAAATAGGAATTTTGACCAAAAAATAGAGTTTTTGTGTAGGGAACGATATTTCTAAATATAAAAACGAAATCTGAAAATTATAACTAATTTATATCGCCTGAAAATTAATTTTGAAAATACCGAATGTTTAAATCGATTTTTCTACCATTTCCCGTTGCTTTTTCACGATTTTAAGCTTGTTTTGATATCATTTTTGCTTCTTCAGTAAAAACTGAATATTTTCCTTCAAAATAGGAATTTTGACCAAAAAATAGAGTTTTTGTGTAGGGGACGATATTTCTAATTATAAAAACGAAATCTGAAAATCATAACTAATTTATATCACCTGAAAATTGATTTTGAAAATACCGAATGTTTAAATCGATTTTTCCACCATTTCCCGTTGTATTTTCACGATTTTAAGCTTATTTTGATATCATTTTTGCTTCTTCAGTAAAAACTGAATATTTTCCTTCAAAATAGGAATTTTCACCTATAAATAGAGTTTTTGTGTAGGGGACGATATTTCAAAATATAAAAACGAAATCCGAAAATCATAACTAATTTATATCGCCAGAAAATGAATTTTGAAAATACCGAATGTTTAAATCGATTTTTCTACCATTTCCCGTTGCTTTTTCACGATTTTAAGCTTGTTTTGATATCATTTTTGCTTCATCAGTAAAAACTGAATGTTTTCCTTCAAAATAAGAATTTTGACCAAAAAATTGTTTTTTTTTTGTAGGGAACGATATTCCTATTTTGACCAAAAAATAGAGTTTTTGAGTATAATAGGGGAGGATATTTCTAAATATAAAAACGAAATCTGAAAATCATAACTAATTTATATCGACAGAAAATGGATTTTGAAAATACCGAATCTTTAAATCGATTTTACTACTTTTTCCCGTTGTTTTTTCGTGATATTATTACAAGCTTATTTTGATATCATTTTTGCTTCTTCAGCTTCTAAAAACTGATTATTTTTTTTCAAAATAGGAATTTTGAGCAAAAAATTGTGTTTTTGTGTTTTGAACGATATTTCTAAATATAAAATGGAATATCGAAACTCGTAACTAATTTATATCGCCAGAAAATGGATTTTGAAAATACCGAATCACTAAATCGATTTTTCTACCACTTCCCGTTGTTTTATCACGATTTTAAGCTTATTTTGATATCATTTTTGTTACATCAGTAAAAACTGAATACTTTTTTTTAACATAGGAATTTTGACCAAAAAATACGGTTTTTGTGTAGGGGACGATATTTCTAAATATAAAAACAAAATCTGAAAATCATAACTAATTTATATCGCCAGAAAAGCGATTTTGAAAATACCGAATCTTTAAATCGATTTTTCTTCCATTTCCCCTTTTTTTTCACGATTTTAAATTTATTTTGATATCAAAATTTTTGCTTCTTCAGTAAAAACTGAATATTTTCCTTCAAAATAGGAATTTTGACCACAAAATAGAGTTTTTGTGTAGGGGACGATATTTCTAAATATAAAAACAAAATCTGAAAATCATAACTAATTGATATCGCCTGAAAATTAATTTTGAAAATACCGAATCTTTAACTCGATTTTTCTACCATTTCCCGTTGTTTTTTCACGATTTTAAGCTTATTTTGATATCATTTTTGTTTCATCAGTAAAAACTGAATATTTCCCTTCAAAATAGGATTTTGAACAAAAAAAAAGAGTTTTAGTGTAGGGGACGATATTTCTAAATAAAAAAACGAAATCCGAAAATCATAACTAATTTATATCAAAAAATAGAGTTTTTGTGTAGGGGACGATATTTCTAAATATAAAAACGAAATCTGAAAAGCATAACTAATTTATATCGCCTGAAAATTGATTTTGAAAATACCGAATCTTTAAATCGATTTGTCTGCCTTTTCCCGTTGTTTTTTCACGATTTTAAGTTTATTTTGCTATCATTTTTGCTTCATCAGTAAAAACTGAATATTTTGCTTCAAAATATTAATTTTGACCAAAAAATAGAGTTTTTGTGTAGGGGACGATATTTATAAATATAAAAACGAAATCTGAAAATCATAACTAATTTATATCGCCTGAAAATTGATTTTGAAAATACCGAATCTTTAAATCGATTTGTCTGCCTTTGTTTTTCACGATTTTAAGTTTATTTTGCTATCATTTTTGCTTCACCAGTAAAAACTGAATATTTTGCTTCAAAATATTAATTTTGACCAAAAAATAGAGTTTTTGTGTAGGGGACGATATTTATAAATATAAAAACGAAATCTGAAAATCATAACTAATTTATATCGCCTGAAAATTGATTTTGAAAATACTGAATCTTTAGATCGATTTTTCTACCATTTCCCGTTGTTTTTTCACGATTTTAAGCTTATTTTGCTATCATTTTTGCTTCATCAGTAAAAACTGAATATTTTGCTTCAAAATAGAAATTTTGACCATAAAATAGGGTTTTTGTGTAAGAAAGGATAGAATAGGATTTTCCATTTTTCTTATATTTATATCATTGTTAGAACAGCTTCTTTAAATTAAGAAGCACTTTCTATTGTATCACTTCCTTTTCTCGATATTATCCAAAAATTTCATAGTATTGATGAAATTGAATAAGTATGATGAATTTAATTAAATCTTTAATAAGTATGTATGTATGTCTCAAAATGAACAATATATCCGATGTTTTAGGTACGAATTGTCGTTTTTCGATAAATTGTATTTGTCTAAAATGTAGCTGTCGATTATATGAATTTGAATGCAATATAAGATTTAATATCACATTAGCAGAGCCCCTAGTAAAAAAAAATGCATAAACTTAACATAAACTATACTCGGTAAGAACGTATAAAATTTAAATACCGAGAGAGGGTGAATTCGAATTCCATATACGTAATATGAATAATTACTTCTCAAGACATTTAGATTCACACCTGCAAAAAATGCTTTTCTTATCATAGGATTTCTTTACCACATTTTTCTATTTATATGGCAGAGAAATAAACTAAAACAAAAAAAAAGAAACTTGTATTTAAGGTAAACAAATTAAAACCAATAGATATTTTTCATGGTGTCAGAAAAAACAAAAAAAAAACACATATAATTCAATTATTTAAGGGTACCAACTTCTTTAGAAAATTCTTATAAAAAAGTTTAAAAATTCAAAAAGGAAAAATAATTTCTTATGCAAAAAAAAAAAAAAAACAGATTAAAAACAATTTGTGGTGAAACCCAAATTGCTATAAAGAAACTAGGGAAGAAATGAAAAATATAATTTGTATTGCAAACAAATTGTTTTTGATCTGTTTTTTTTTTTGCATAAGAAATTATTTTGCATTTTTGATTTTTAAAACTTTTTTATAAGAATTTTCTAAAGAAGTCGGTACCCTTAAATAATTCAATTGAATAAAGCAAACAAATTGTTTTTGATCTAAATTGGGCAAGGCGAACATTTTCAATATGAAAACGCACTTTTTTTTTAGTTAAAAAAATTGATTTTATTTCTTTAAAGTTAAAATTTAATTCTAGTATGGTATGATGTAGTGAGAGTGTAGATTTTTCTAAACTACTCTTCTTTATTATTATCTAAACGACTCTTCTTTATCATTTTAATTATCTTTTATTAATCAGAATTTTACTTAAAATGTCTCTTTCGATTTTTATTTTTTACAACAATGTTTAAGCCTGTGGTATTATCTTCTTTGACGACATCTGCTAAATCAACTCAAACATCAATATTTCTTTTTGGATTAGTTCCCTCAAAAAAATTGTTGAAATAATTTTTTTCTGTGTTAAACATTTGAAGATAGGTAAATAATTTGTAGATATTATTATTGTTATTTAGCAATAATGTAACTAGATATTAAAATTATCTTGATGATATGAGACTATATTCATCAATGATAAAGTTCAAGCGTCAACACTGAAATAAAAGAAATTTTTTAAGGTTGGTTATCTGACTTTAAGATAGATTTAATCACTAATATTACCTATAATTGGTATATTAAACAGAGTTAATAAAGTTCACCTCCATTACTTACCCTTACAATTCAAATTCTAATAAAAATTTATCGCAAATTCAGTAAATAAAATCTATTTTTGAATTATCCTACGTCAATTTTACAAAGAAGAAATATTTATTTTAGATTTTTGTCAGAAAGAAGATTTATTTTTATACCTAAAATTTTGGGACAAATTTTGACAAAAATATAAAAGGTAAAAATTACCATTATGCTAATATATTTTTTGTTCAATATAGGATTGTGTTTCAAAGAAAACAAAAATGATTCTGATCTTGTTTGAAATTTTATCAGACCAATTGGATGAAATTACAAAACAAAATTTTAACAAATTCAATTTTCCTAGGTATTGTTTACAAATTTTCTGAATTATTTTAAATTTGTTGAATATGAAATGGGTATCTAATGTCATTGAATAAATTTCAAAAGAAAATCTAAATATTTTAATAAAATATTTAAATATACATATTTTTAATTTTATTTATAGGTGCGTTTAAAAAGTATTATTTTGTATTTATCAGATTTATTTAAAAATAAATAAAGATTTTGTATATACATAGCTATTTATGAAATCTCTTTAAGAAAAAGAAACTAAAAAAAGAAATGTTTTCTCAGGTATGCAGACAACAGGTATGCGGAAACTTTGATTTGGTGGGTGGGACTGTAAATGAAAAATGAATCAGCCTAATATTATTATTTTATAATATACATTGTACAACTTCACCGCCAGTTTAAATGCAAGACTCTTCGATTAAATCGCCAGTGGACTTAATAGCTACCCCATGAGTAGTAGTAAGATATTAGCTATAATTAAGTTAACCCACTTCAGTACCAAAGTCTTTTAAATTTTTTTAAAGAAAAACTGGCTAAATTCTAGAACATTTCATATAACATTTTAAAGAAGTCATAAATTAATTTATATTACATAATATTTGATAATAAATAGATGAGTTTTGTTATAGCAGTTAAAAACTGTATTTTATCGATAAGTTTTTCTTATAATATACTATATGAATGTAAAATTGGAGAAAGATATAAACTGCATTAAATAAAACAAAATATTGAAATTATTAATTGAAATCTAACGCAATTTTTGAATACATCCCTAATTCCGTAGATACTGCAGTTCGCCTACACCAAACTTAATTCCAAATTAAAAATATAAGAATTGGTTTAGTAATACACCTGATACTTCTGTTTTTCTCCTTATTAACTATAAATTCATAATTTTAATTTAATTTTAATAAAAACTTTAAATTTAAACACTATATGCTCAATGCTTAGATACCTGTAAATGAATACAAACTTTTAATTTATTTGATTTTATTGATTGTCTTAATAAATCCATTTAAAAATTGAAATAAGCCTCTAATTATAATAAGATTAATTCTTTGAAATTCACGATATCCTAAAGATTTGTTCATTTATTGTTTATTCAAGGATCTTTTTATTAAGGATAACTTAAGGATTATTGTAATCTAATTGTCAGGTCACGTACATTTTATTATTCAAGTTTTAACAAATTTAATAATGTCTGAATGATTTTAATTAACATTGTATCCAAATATACATATTTAATTATACACGATATGAATATATGTATGTATATATGTATTATAGTAATGTATATATATATATTTAACAGACTAATAATAAGAAAAGAACAAATTTATCTGAATAATTAATAACAAACTTAACAATAGGAGCGTCTAATAGAAAAAAAAAGGAGAAATTAACAGCAGTTTTTTCTTAAATTTTTGCAAAGTTTATTTGGTTTTTTTTGACAAGAGTCTCATTCGATAAGGATTAAGGCATTAAAATTTAATTAAGGTTTATTGAGGATTTGGAAACATTTAAATTACTAATAAATTTGCATTTATTAGAGTTTTTTTTTTTTTTGCATTTCTTAAGAATGTCTGATAAGCGGAATTTAAGTTTCGGATGAATGTCCTAATAAGAATAAGCAAAATCTCATTTTAAAATGAAAATTGTCACTTAAAAAAAAAATAAAAAATAAAACGAAATTGGAACGGTGGATTGAACTTTTTATTTTATACACGTAGTCTTATATTCTATTTTTCAAGTAGTATTAGAAGGATAAGTTAACGAAAATGTGTCGTGTTGTTACGAACTTAATTAATCCTGCAAAATTCAAGAGAAAAGTTTTTAAAATAATATTTTGGACCAATGCAAAATTATAATGGAATAGAAATATAATTTTTATTCTTATTTTTTATTAACTATATAAAATTTAAATTATATTTAGGAATAACTAGCTGACAGCGTTATCGGATTGGATTACAGTTACTATTTTTAAATTTAAACCCTTATACAAAATATTTTTTTTTTTTTTTCATAGTTTTGAACAAATTTTTAAATTTTTTCTTATTAGTTTCACTCTGTTCGTCCAGGTGTCTGTTTACAAACTTTTTAAACGATTGAAAATAGAACAATGAAATTTTAACCATGGTTCTGTGTCTTGAAAAAAATTTTTTTTATTATGTAACCCCATCTGTTACAGAGCTACAGCTTCTTAAAATTGGAAAAAAATCAAATTTTTTTGGACCTGCCCTTTAAGAATTATTAGAGAATTCAAAATTTACTATTTTTAGGCACAGGCAACTCTAAATTTAGGTAAATTTTTTGAAAGCAAATATTAAATTTTTAACATTATACATATATTTAACTTTTCTTAACTAGATAGGATTTCATTGCCTTTTGATTTTTCTTTATTTATAACTTGAACTGCCTCTTGATTTATACTGATAACCGGAATTCTTAAATACCTATTTAATTCGTTTTCTTATTTAAACTCTTTTGAATAATTTAACCTCAGTAAAAAGTATTATGCATTAAATTGATTTAAATATATTCGAACATTGGGAAGCAATATTTTGTTATTGAGAGAGGAGAGAGAGCCTTAAATCACGTTGAAAAGTTGATCCATTTTTTAAACATAATAAACAGCCTATAGTAAATATTTTGTATCATAGAAATCTTATTTGAAATTTAAAGTATTCTTTTACATCATGCCGTATATCAGGATCTACCTGAAAATTTGACTTTCCTGGATATTGAATTCTCTAGTTTTCATAAGTAATATGAAAATATAATTTTGTTTTTCCTCTATTATTGTCGTTACAAGTTTTTGTCCTGCAGTTGAACCATGCTTAAAGTTCCTGATTCTAAATATTATTCTTTAATATAGAAAATTTAATATTATGATATTAATGTTGCGATGAATATTTTTATTACATATAATATAATATTATTATTTATTATCAAAGTTTTAATTTATTATATAATAGCTTACCCATTCTAAACCTTGTTAATTTTGACTAAACATGGTGTTTTGCAAAATATAAGTGTGCACACGCTCGCGATATTTATAAAATTAATTAAAATGAAATTAAATTGAAAAATTCTTATACGTTTAGTTTTTCGATTCAATGACTAAATAATAATTAAGTGCAGTCAAATTTACATAATGTAATAATAATATTTTCCATTTGAATTTTCACAAAAATCTTGTAAAATTAGTAACTTTAATTTTACAAAATTTAATTTTTATATTTAAAATATTTTTGTAGTAAAAACTATACCTAAATATTACACCTCGCTGAAATATTATACATAAGTAGAACTTACAAATTTCTCCGTAATTTTTAAGGTATAATAGGCAATATAAATCTATTTTCATAATACTTTACTAAAAATGTAATTTAAATACTTAATAGTTTAGATAGCATAAAAATGCATCCTTTAAATTATGGAGTGAATTCATTTTATATGGGTATTTTAATTTTAATGTTATTAAATTTATTGAAAAAGTGGGCCTCGGTGGCCTACTGGGTAAGAGCGTATAATACGCTATAAACATCGAGGGAGTATGGAGTGAAGAGTTATTACCCCTTACGACGTTTACAGCCACGCTTGAACAGGAAAGGCTGTGTAATGTGGAAGAGAAATGCATAAAAAAATAAAAAAATTTATTGAAAAATCAATAATAAATTATCATGAATATCTTCTTATTTTCCCTATATATTAAGTAATAATTTTTCATTTTTCGGAGTGTTCCACAATAAAAAGAAAAATAGATAGGTGAGTGGGTAGCCTTTTCTGCACAGATTTTGTTCAGAAAACATAAAGGTTAATCTAGATTTGAGTCGTTTTAAGACAAAAACAATATATCAAACGATGGATTCCAAAGAATCTTTCTTTAATTTTTCTTCTTTTCAAAGAATCTTGATAATTTTACTACATTATTAATAAGTGAATTTCTGTTTATAGTAAAATAGTTCTTAAAATTTAAAGGCAACCCTAAATCAATAAATTGTCACTTCAAGTGTAGTTCCTACAGCAAAAAAGAGATGAAAACTTTTATGACAAAGAAGATTCAATTCATTTCGTAATACTCAAAACTAGCAAAATAATAAATACATATTTCAATATTCTTAAGATATTCATGATGAACAATTAAATGGTATTGAATTGCTATGAAAATGTTAAAGAGCATGAGGAAAATGTAATAATATTATGACAGCTTTTAATAAACGAGTATAATCTGAGCTACAACTTTAAATTCTATTTAGCCAATGATAAATTTGGATAATCAAAATAACCTTAGAATTTTAATTAACTTTATTAAGAATTTTGAACGAAATTTTTATGATTGTACAGATGAAAATATAATAACAATTAGTTCATCATGCAATATTAAGGCACAATTATCTCGAAAGCTATTTAAGATTAGTTAAACTGTTAGAATTTCTTTTTTAAAGATTATTATCTGAGAATACGAAAAAAATCACAAAATTAAACAAAGGCAAATTCAATAAAAACGAGGAAGAATACAGTTGACTTTGTCAACTCTTAGATACCCGTACGAACCGTTAGTATGTTCACAGCCTGTCACTCTGCTTACAATATTATTTTTTTAATATTTTAGTATTTTAAAATAATTTGGGTGAATTTTATAATTTCTAGAACTATGGGTTGTACATATATTCAAACTATATGTTTATATGTACATTCTTCAAAAGCAGATTCTAACCTTCCACATAACGATTATCAATCCCAAACTTTTTCAAATATTCTATAGTACCATTTCATACTAAGCGGTAAATGTATATTAAATTTACTAAGTACAAAACAGTAAATATAATTTTAAATATTATATTATATTATATTTAAATATTCCATTGACAGAATAATTTCTTATAAGTACAATAAAATACATATATGTATGTAAATACGACGCTATATAATATACATCTATACTCTTGTCATTCATTCACTAGTGACATATACGATATGTAAATAAACATGATATTATATAAGTATGTATATATATCAATATCATATAAATAAAAATTCTTCAAGCAACCGTTATGTTGTTTATTTAATTACATTTTTTTGTACTACGCATTATATCCTCAACAATTTCAATTTATCGAGTAAAACAAAATGGAAAAAATTCGTTTTAAAGAAATTTGTTAGAAAATTTGAAAAAATCAAGTAACACTTTCGTCAATTATAAAGTAACCCTGTATTATTAAAAAAAGTTATTAACAGAAATAAAAGTATAATGTTGGAGCTTTAATTTTTGTGTATTATTTCAAAAAAATTTTAACAGGTGTTCAAGTTACAGGTGTTTAAAAATAGGAAATTTTCAGTTTTTGACCCCTTACAGCTCCTAAACGGGGGGTGATACAAAAAAAATTTCTGAAATGACTCATACTAATTTTCAAAGATCTAACTCCAGTCAAAATTTAAAGTTTCCAACTTTGACCGTTTAGAAGATGGAAGGGTTAAAGAATTTTGCAAAATTTGAGTTTCGTATAACGGTAAATTAAGACACCGTATGCCACAAATATATATTTATTGTATATATACTTTTAAAGCTAATGAAAGTAGTAATCTTTTGGCGTTTTCAAAATGAAGATATATCTTATACAACTTGTGCTATAACAATTTAAATATAGAGCTTTTTTGAACCTTTGGGGAGCTGTAGCTCCGTAACGGGTGGGGCTACAAAAAAAAGTTATTAAAAATAAAATTAATATTTTTGTGAGATCTATCAGTAGTTAAAATTTCATAGCTCTATTGCAAAAAAAATGTCGGGATCTAAAAGTTAGGTGTTCGAGAGCTACCCTAAGGCTTGGTCCAAACTCAACCAAAAAAAATAGGGAACCTACAAATTACTCCCAAAATATTTTGTGTAAATTTCAAGATTCTAGCTTTCTTAGTTTTTGAGTTAGCGTGCTGACGGACGGACGGACGGACGGACGGACGGACGGACGGACATGGCTCAAAAGTCTTAGAATTTTTTTCTGATCCGATCCATACCTTTGAAGGTATATCTAGCTCGCTTATTTCGAGGTGTTACAAACGGAGGAGTAATTTTATTATACCCGATCCTATCGTACGGGTATAAACATCATTTTTTAAAATATATCATTCTATTTTATATTTTTCATCATCTGCCATTTATTGCATGTCCGAGAAGAACAACTAAAATTTAAATTTTTTATTTAATTACAATTTTGTTAAGTTTTATAAAGCAACAAAACATTGCCCAAAAGTTATAATTAATTAAAAAGATATTCAGGACCTTAAATTTAAAAAATAAATTTATGATTTTTTATAAATTTTTTATTAAAAATTCTATTTAAAAATTTCTTTAAAATTCTGTAAAAGAATATTTGGAAAGTGTACTCAAAATAAAAATATTGTGTAATATAATACTTATGTCCTTTTTTGTTTATTTATTTCAATTTTAATACAATTTTCAAAATTTTTAAATAAATAATTTTTAATTGAGTTTAAAATGTCAATTAAAATTTATTGAATTTATTGAAATATATACAAAATATGTTAATAAAATATAAAACTAAAATATAATTAAATATTCGATCATATAATATACATATGAGAGATAGGGTATAAAAATAAAAATGTTTTGAAATTAAAAAAAAAAAATTTTTAATATTTCGTTAGTAATTTTTTATATACAATAATTTAAGAGTCATTTACATTATTGTATAGTCCTTTTAGATGAAGCATTGTTAATTAAAAATTGTTTCATTAGTAGTTCTACAGGACTAAATAATAACTAAGCTCAGTAAGCTCAAGTTCAAGCAAGTTTAAATATATGTGTATATGGTTTTCAAAAAAAAACATTTTACATTTTAAGAAAAAATTTTTATAAATTAAACAATCCTTACATTATTATAAATATTATAAACCTTTCCGAGAAAGTCACCACAAAGAGTCCGATGGATGAAAATTTTAAATATAGGAGCAAAACTTCCATATAAAAATTCTTACCAAAAGAAATTCGTAAACAAACGGCTCAAACAAACGAAAAAATAACGTAATATTGATCAAAAAGCTAGCTACAAAAATATGTATCTATGCACAAACGCCAGCACAAAGGACAATACTAGAACAAAATATTTTTGTAGATTTCAAAAATCATGAACATTGTACTTTGCTGATTAAAGCTATAATGGAGAAATGTATAAAAACTCGATTCCATTACATTGCATTCAAGACAAAACCAGAACTTTCAGTCGAAAAAAATAAACACACCCTTGTAATATTACATGGAACGTGAATAAATATACTTTAATTTATTAATTGATAATTTATTCTAAATCTAAATTTTAAAAAAGTTTGCTAAATTTTAATATATTTGAAAAAACATATTAATAAACTGTAAACGAAACTTAATTTTTTTTATTTGATAATTTTTATTTCAGTTTTTTTTTTTATTTAAAAAAATTTTTTTTTTTTAATAACAGAACAATGCGTACAATATTTTTTTTCATAATACTCTATCTATATGTGATCGAAGAATTTAATATAATAATAGTATTAAAATTGGGATCCTCGGTGGTCTAGTGGGTAAGAGCGTAAAATACGCTGTAAACACCGAAGAAGTGTGGGTTCGAGTCCCACACACGTCGTAAGAGTTATTCTCCCTAACGACATTTACAGCCACGTCTAAGACTGTGAAATTTCCTGTCCACATTTATGTGGCAGAGAAATACATTAAAAAAAAAAAAAAAATGTATTAAAATTCTGGAATTTCATACTATTTTTTTTTTTAATTTAATGTAATAATTAATTTTAATTAATTTTTTTATGTTATGTTAGATTAAAATTTGAAATTTATATTTAAATTGAATGATATTTTATATTTAATTAAATATTTCTGTAAAAGAAATTTTTTTGTAAATTTAAAAATAAATTAAACATATATACAATTTGGGCTATGCCAAATTTCTAAATAAAATAAAATATACGCATGAATATGCCAAATTTCCGAGATTATCAGAAATAAACGATAACATAATAATAGTTTCAGCTTATAAAACATAATAAAAGTTCAGGATATACAATATAATAATGGTTATATATGAAATATTTTCTTTTATCGAATATTATATCCTTTTTTAACCGAATATTTCCATTAATGTCTGTAATTTTGTTTGATGCTATTTTTCTTGAACATTTTTAGTTTTTTTTTTCCCCCCTTTTTTATTCTCCCGTTGTTATCTTATAATCTTTTTCAATAAATTTTATTCTTCTACTTAATTAAATGGCTGAAAGTTAAATGTTTTTATTTCTTGCTTAAGACAGCTATACATGAAACAAATATTATACAATGATTACATCCTATTATAACTGCAGTTATAGAAAAAAAAATGATTGACTTAAATATAAGCTATAAATCTTTAAAAAAAATAACACGCCAATAATCTAAAGAAAATTATTTTAAAAGGATTGTCATTGTATACTAGATACCAAAAACAAGTGAGAAAATAATAATTTACAAATTCAAAAATATCATTTACAAAAATAAAAATATGACAAAGATATATTTTACAATAAAAAAAAATAAATGGTATGTAATTTTTTTTTTTTGTCCAGAAGATATTCTTGGTGATTACAAATAACTATAGATACATTAGGTTAAATACACATATTCAGATTGTATATATAATTCACATTTATTATAATTAAAAATTTTATTCAAAATAAAAAGTTTTATTTTCATTTTTTTTAAATAAAAACTTTATTGTCATCATGTATCTTCATTTAAAATAAATATATAATAAAGAAAATTTATGTTATTTTTTCTATACCGCATTTAATGAATAAATACAAAACCACAATAATGTAATTAATTTCTAAAATAACATTTCTTCCATTTAAAAATGTTTAGTTCATAGTTTCTTAACCTTTTATCTATTATCTAGAGTCTATTTGACCCTAAAGTAATAAAAATTTAAAATAAACACTATAGTATTTTAAAATTCATTCTATTATCCGGTAATGTTCTAATGCCTCTTTTATCATAATATAATATAAATAAATTCAACTTATGCTTCTGCTTATCATATAAATAACCTCAACCTATACCTCCAGCCTTGGGATTTTTTATTTAGTATGAGAAATATATACCATATAACCACAAAATATCAAAGTCTGTTACAACTCTGCAATATATGATTCAACTCAACACACACTTCCGGCTAATCTAATAAAAATTTTTTTTTTTTAGGTTATTCTCCTACCATATAAAAGTGACCGGGAAATTACACAGCTTTTACTTTCTCAGCTGTGGCTGTAAATGTCATGAGGGGAAGTTATACATATAATGTGTGTTGTACTCGAACCCGCACTCCCTCGGTTTCTTTTTGCTTTTTATATTTTAAATAATAATTAAGATTATTATCAAACAATATTTTTTTTATTCAAGAATTTTTATCCGATTTCTTTAGACGGTTTTAGAATATTAAATTTAAAAAAATGCATGGACAGAGGAAAGGTTAAAACCATACACATTGAACAACAAATGAAGCAAAAAAATTCAACAAATAATCAAGAACGAATGAATAACAATAAATCATTTTTTGAAACAGTTGCATAATATGTACAATATATGTACTATGTATATGTACAACTCATGTTTTGAACTTTTAGAAATATGTACATAATATTGTAATGTATACAATAATTAAATACATAAATTATAGATAGGTATAATGAAAAAATTTTTAATTTTACTACTTCGCTTTTCATTTTCTTTTTTCTAAATTCTTGTAATTTCTATGTATTTAAACTTTGGTGTAAGCAGTGGTATGATATTCTTACCTTTAAAACATTTTTTACCCGATTTAATTTAAATTTATTTATTTTTTAATAAATAAAACATATCTTGTTTTATAGTTTTGTTTAAAATTTATCTCATTTCAAATTAAGTTCTATATTCAGACTGTCAGCAAAGTCTTAGTTCTAACTAATGAAATATTGTTTTTTTATTTCATAAACTTTTGATCAAAGTTCAGTTATTAAAGTTACAAAGTTACAAAATTAAATGTAAAACGAAGCAAACAGGAGATTTTTCCTGAACAAGCGAAATTCAATTCAATTCTTATATTATCCTCAAATTATATTTATATTAAAAAAACAATTTGAGGAAATTATAGTGTACATCTAACTATTTAAATAAATATTTTCGATACCGAATGTCTGATGTTTAGCCAGAGCATCTACATTTTATTTATTGATAAATAGATTGAAGAGGTAAGCAGCTACTCAGATAAAATAAAAACCTTAATGTTACTTCGTTAGTATATTCATATGTGAAATAAGGACAACTTCTAAACTTTAGAAGTATTTAGATGACGGCATTCAATTGATATAAAATCGCTTGTAATACACGTTACGTATATAGAATTGACTGGTGCAGTGACAGAACGCCCGAGGAAATAAAGCCCACGGGCTTTTATTCTAAAATGTTTGGCGTTAATTCCTTTTTGAATTGAAATTAAAGCCCATAGTTAAAAGGAATTAGAACCCGCGGACTTTAATTTCTTTTTTAAAAAGGATTTAAAGCCCACGGCGTTAATTCCAAAAGTTTTGGTATTAAAGCCCGCGGGCTTTATTTCCTCTGGTGTTCTGTCACTGCATTAAAATAGACTATCACTCGAAGTATTACCAAAGATTGGAAGTATTTATGTGAACAGTATTTAAATTGTTTAAACTTTCTGTATTCAATAAATCTGCAGAGTAATTCATATACAATAAGATTCTTTAACTTCGTTCCGTTAAACATTTTTTCATTTGTTATCTTTTATTTCCTCTCTACTATCTTTTTATCCTTTTATAATCTGCCTTTTCAAAGTTCTTGATAATATAATGGGTTTTCTGTTTTTTTTTTTTAGAATAAATCAGTTTAACATATTTCTGGTATAGAATATAGGTTTGTAAATTTTGATTAAATATTGGAAAAAATTTTCAACAAATTTATAAAGCATAAAAGCAATGCAGAATAACATAAAAAAAATCTTTTGTGAGTGTAAAATTCAAAAAAAAAAACGAATCTAATATGAAAATACATTTTTAAATGTATTTTTTTTTTTCCCAATAATTTACTAAAGCATATATTATAAATTGACAAATGAATAAAAATGAAATTGGAATTATTCAAATAAATGGAATACAAAATCTGCAATAAAAAATGATGGTTTTTTTAAAAAATTTTTAAACAAGAGAGAACCTTAAGATTTCTAAAGGCACATTTTGAAAAGAACAATGAAAAGTGGTTTAGAATTTTTCATTACTTTTGCAACAAAATTTTCAACTTTTTTTTACAATTTTTTTTTATAAGAAAAAATGTGAAAATTCAAGTGTCTCTTTAATCTTAAAGAAATCCTATACTTTTTATTGTATGTTCACTTTTATTCAAAAAATTTTTGAAAATTTGCTAAAAAACTGAAGGTTAATTAATGAACAAGCTTATACTTGATTTTTTAAAGTTTACCTTGAAATTATTTTTGAAATTCAAAAAAAATGCTTTAATTATAAACGGCATATTTCATCAAATGAAACTTTTTTTCTGTGATGATAATATTGTCCTTCAAACTAGAAGACATACTCGAATATTTAATAAAATTTTATATAAAATGATTTTATATAAAATGATTTTATATAAAAATCTTTATACAATAAAGTCCTAACCTATTAAAAAATTAAGATTAATCTGGATAATATAAATTTTATATGAGAATCGTTACCATAATTGAATGTCACCTTAAAGGAAATCCGAGAAAAACGTAAGGAGAATATACATATTTAACAAATTTTCCTACAAAACGTAATATTAATGCAATGTTGTACATAAGAGGTAAAAGCTCTTTTCCTCTTTGATGTGGGGTTGTGTTAAATTTTATTCCAAAAAAATTAATATTTTTAATATATGCTTTACTGTAATGAAAATAAATCTTTCATGGTAGCAAAACAGATAGAATATAAATCAATACCCTATAATAAAGATTAAAAAAAAATTTTAAAAAACTATTTAGAACTTAAAATAAATATGATTTAAAACGAAGAAGGGTACAGTAGAGTAGACTGTGTCAACTTTGGGATACCCGTATGAACGTAATATATCCTGTTTCTCTAAAATTTGATCATCTTTTAATAAATTTTAGATGTTTTAGTATCGAGATATATATATATATATTTAGTTAACCAGAGAGATATATTTATGTAAATTGTGAAGTTGTATGACAGGTATCCGAATCTATTGCTCCAGCGTAACCAAATTTTACAAAAGTTTTTGTCTTAAAATTTCAAACGTTTAGCTTCGTAAAGTTTCAGGAGGTGCAAGAAGCCTGAACCTACTGCTCTAGCCCGACCAAATTTTACAGAAGTTGTTAGCATGCAATTCGACATCTTTCTACAAAATTTCTGATGTCTATAGATTCAATAGACTCGGAGTTGTTTTTATTTAAAAAAAGAAGTAGTATAGCAGCTAACCGAACTTGTGACACCAGCACAACCAAATTTTACAGAAATTGTTGCCATAAAACTTGATTATTATCTGTAGGGTTTCATCAGACACCTCATTAGGTTTCAAGAGGTGCAAGAAGCCTGAACCGGCTGCTCTAGACAAACCAAATTTTACAAAAATTTTTGGCATGTAACTCGACATCTCTTCACTAAATTTCAGATATCTAGCTTCAATATAAGTTATTTCCATTTAAAATGAAAAGTTGTATGGCAACCGAAGCCGACGGCCGTAAAGACTGAATTTTAATAACAAAACTAACAATTTTGCAAAAGTTTTTAAAAAAATTTCAGTTCCCTAGCTCTTTTATTTTTTGAATTATCGTGCGGGCGAACGGACAGACGTACATGGAATTAGAATTCGACGTAGAATGCGATTCTGAGCCGATCCATACCTTTGAGACTATATCTAGCTCGACTCCTTTAAGGTGTCACAAACGTAATGGCAAATTTATTATACCATTGAACATAGTTCATCCGGGTGTCGGGTATAAACAGTTTTTCCTTATTGAGTCAATGAGAAACATATCCTTAATTTTCAATTTAGTACTTATATTATTAATTTATTTAATATAAAGAATATTAAGCAATCTCATCCAATATTAATGTTTCAAATATCATTTAATTTTCTAAACTAAACGTTTATATCATAAAATAATTAATTGAATCTGTCAATATTTCATATTTGAATTAATTAACTCTTAACTAAATAGAAAAAAAATATTATTTTTTTCCTCTGGTGAAATTAATTTTATTGACATTTATAGACAGATCATATGGGAAAGGAACTACTATAATTCACGCAATAAAGGATAAAGAATGAAAGAAAAATAAATATTTATTATAATCTATACTCCAATGTGTATTTTAGAAAATTAATTATATTAAATTCTCAAATGAAGACATTCCTGAATTGTTATAAATATAATAAAAATAATGCTTGCTTTTTATAGATTCAGCCTTTAAAAATGTAGAAAAATAAAACTTATAAGGATATCAGATACATATTATATTATATTAAAAAAAAACCTTTGAGATAAAACTTTTTCTCATTTATTTTCAATATAATTTTCAGTTTTCCGAATTAAATTTAAAACATTTGAAAAGGACATATTTGATACAATTCCTTGTATTGAATTAGAGAATAAATAATAATGACAAGCGTTTTAGATATTTGATAATAATGCATGTGTGGATTGCTAATTTTCAAGAATTCATAATTCGGTTAAAATGGTTTTAGAATTTAAGAATCTAAAAAATAAATTCATCTAGTTACTTGCTATCATTATTTTCACAGTTTAAGGCTAATTTCACCTATATAAAATAAAGTAAATGCTACAAAATTATTAGTATATAGTATAAATAATTTCAATTGTTTTTAAGAATTAATAAAAAATTAAATAATGATATTAAAAAATGATGAATTAAAAGAAAAATGTAAATGTCAAACAAAATGTAGATGACAAAAGCAGAATGGAAACGTAGAAAAGTGACCAAAGAATATGAGAGAATACTATACACCGTTCGTCTTCTCTATTGAATTCGGAATAGTCAGTACTTTTCATATACGACGAACATTTTCCAAACGGAAGTACTAACTATCATATAGAATCGTATCCTAAAATAATCGTATGATAGTAAAACGCCCATCTAATCTATTGATTCGGTCACAATCATATCAAAAACAATAAAAGACAGTGTTGTGAAGAGCCCTTTCACTTATTTCATCTGAAGTTACTCTTCGAAAAGGCAAAAGAGCAGGAGAAGCAGGAAACCAAAAAAGATCTTAAACAGGAAAGAAAAAAAAATATACTACTTGTGAAAAGACGCATTTCTTCAAAAGCAAAGTCTAAGTGCGGTAGTTAGCTATATATAAGCATCTTTAGAAACTTGTCGTTTTACATACTTGTTTGTTGAAAGTTGATTTTGTTTTCTATAATTTCATTACAAATTTACAAATTTAAAGTACTTTAACAAGGAAATAAAAACGAATCAATTATATGTTCAATATACTAATAAAAGATCTTGTGGCAAATTAAATTCAACATAATTAAAAATATAATATGTACAAATGGTTTCATTACATAAATACTTAAGAGAGAAAATTAAAATAACACTTTTTAGTGTTACATAAACATAAAAGTGGTAATTTTTGAACAAATCATATTATATCCTTTTCATTTTCATACGCTAATTACTAATTTTCATTTTCATACGCTAATTACTAATAAATTCAATTAATCGTTTAACATTTTATAGTGAGTATCAAAACAATCAGTATACAAAAGTATAAATTACTAAATAAAATTTTATTTACTTACTACTTACCGATCAAGACTTTGGGGAACTTACGATTTTGAAACTGAAACTTACGAAAAACTTTCCAAAACTTTTAAAAAAAAATGCAAACTTTTGATATTTTTATAAGCTACACTTTAAAGCGATTCAACTTTAAAAAATAATTTACGATTGGACTCTATACTACTCACAGGTGATATTAAGATAAAAAAAAACAACAAGTACACCATATTCGTTAAGAACATATATATTATGGAACATTATTGTTTTAAGTATGTTAATTTCTGAAATTTTATAATTATATTTATTTAATTTTAGAACAATAATCATCAGCTGTACATCGGCACAAAACTTTAAGATCCCAGTATGCCATCATTTAATTGTAATGATAATTATTTGTTTCGTGCTGTACACAAAATAAACAAGTAAATGTAACAGTAAGTCGATGCAACCGACTAATTAATACCCTACACCTGAATAATTCGAATTAAATTAAAAATCCATAAGTGTTTTTGGCAGCTGCTTGAACTTCTTCCCTTTTCTGTCTTATTCAACTCGAATTTCAAGAACGTAAAAGAGGCATCCGCTTGGGATATGCTTGACACCCTTGTATAAAATTTTAAGTTTCTATCTTAATTATTTTCGAAGATTGGTAGTCCTTGGGAGGTTTCTGTCAGCTACCCGAATTGCCACTCCAATTCATGGAATCCATCTCAGGAACATAAAGAAAACTTGCCAGAACACCATTCTATTAAATTTAAAGGTTCTACTTTTGTTAGTTTTGGAGATATGCTCGTTGCTCTTGTGCTCGTCCGGAAGTTTCCAAAATATGAACCCATGGTTCAAATTCTTTCAAATGTCAGTTTCCAATTTTACAGAAAAGGAAACATAACAGAACACCTTTGTACTAAAAATAAAAGTTCTATCTTTGTTGGTTGTGGAGATATACTCGTTTGCTCTGGGGCTCGTCCGGAAGCTTCCAAGATTTGAACCCATGGACCAAATCCTCACAAATTTCAGAAATATAAATCAAACATGAAGGAACACCATTCTGCCAAAAGTAAAGGTTATATCTTTATTGGTTTTGGAGATAATCTCATTTGGTCTGGGGCTCGTTCGGAAGCTTCCAAAACCAAACCCATGGACCAAATCCTCTTAAATTTCAGAGACATAAATCAAACACGAAAGAACACCATTGTACCAAATTCAAAGGTTCTACCTTTGTTCGTATTGGATATAATCTCATTTGCTCTGCGGCTCGTTCGGAAGCTTCCAAAATTCGAATCCACGGTTCAAATTCTTTCAAATTTAAACCCATGGCCAAATCCTCTCAAATTTCAGAGACCTAAATCAAACATGAAAAAACACCATTCGGCCAAATTTAAAGGTTATATATTTGTTGTTTTTGGAGATAATCTCATTTGCTCTGGGGCTCGTTCGGAAGCTTCCAAAATCCAAACCCATGGACCACATCCTCTTAAATTTTAGAGACATATAAATCAAACTGGAAGAAACATCATTATAAAAAATTTAAAGGTTCTATCTTTATTGGTTTTGGAGATAATCTCGTTTGCTCTGGGGCTCGTTCGGAAGCTTCCAAAACCCGAACCCATGGACCAAATCTTCTCACATTTCAGAGACTTAAATAAAACATGAAAGAGCACCACCCTGCCAAATTTAAAGGTTATATCTTTGTTGGTTTTGGAGATAATCTCATTTGCTCTGGTGCTCGTTCGGAAGCTTCCAAATCCAAACCCATGGACCAAATCCTCTTAAATTTCAGAGGCCTAAATCATACATGAAAGAACACCATTCTGCCAAAAGTAAAGGTTATATCTTTATTGGTTTTGGAGATAATCTCATTTGCTCTGGGGCTCGTTCGGAAGCTTCCAAATCCAAACCCATGGACCAAATCCTCTTAAATTGCAGAGACATAAATCGAACGGGAAGGAACATCATTGTACAAAATTTAAAGGTTCTATCTTTGTTGGTTTTGGAGATAATCTCATATGCTCTGGTGCTCGTTCGGAAGCTTCCAAAACCCAAACCCATGGACCAAATCCTCTTAAATTTCAGAGACATAAATCGAACGGGAAGGAACATCATTGTACAAAATTTAAAGGTTCTATCTTTGTTGGTTTTGGAGATAATCTCATTTGCTGTGGTGCTCGTTCGGAAGCTTCCAAAACCCAAACCCATGGACCAAATCCTCTTAAATTTCAGAGACATAAATCAAACGGGAAGAAACATCATTGTACAAAATTTGAAGGTTCTATCTTTGTTGCTTTTGGAGATAATCTCGTTTGCTCCGGAATCATTCGGAAGCTTCCACAATCCGAACCCATGGACGGATTTTGTCCAGATTCGAACTTAGCCTTTCTTTCGTAATTAGTAACCTACTGAAATGAAATTTATACATCAAGATAGCATCATTATTTTTTGAGTTATCGTGCGTACGGACGGACGGACGGACGGACATCGCTAAATCGACTCCGGCGGTGATCCTGATTCAGAATATATATATATGTCTATACCTAACTCGCTTCCTTTTGGTGGTTACAAACACCATACCAAAGTTAATATACCCTATACTTTAGGTGTAGGGTATAAAAAGATAGATCCTAAACATAAAGATAGACAAGAACAAGTAAGGAGAGTGAGTTCGGAAATTCAAAAAAATGTCTTGGGATATTTGTTCTAAACGGAATGGTTCGTGGAGTAGTGTATTGTAGTCAAGCATCGGTGCATTCTTTGATTTAAATTCACAAAATACTTAGATATCATCTAAATTGCTACAGTGATTTTATAAATATTAAAAAAAGTTATTACTTGATTAATTGTATTTTGTGAGTTTTTTGATCGTAAACAATTTTTTACAATTATATCTAACCACACAGTACTTGTTTCACAATCAGTACATTTACTGTAAGTACTTTTAATAAAATGCTTTAAAAATATTATAATTTACATAATGTATAATTTTGTTGAAATTACATTTTAGAAAATCAATTAAGTGTAAAATCAAAATTATTGTAAAATTTCAAAATTAAAATTAAAAAAAATAATGAAAAATACAAGTATAATTTTTGATAAATATTCAATTAAAAATAATTAAGAAATTCATTCAATTTAAAAGGGTAACCTGACAATATTGTACACAAAGTATATGTATCTATATAGACTAATACTAAATATAAATTGAAAATTTTTCAAAAGAATTTTACAAAGCAATAAAAGATGAAATAAAATGTTATAGTAGTATTGATTTATTAATTTATTTTCATAGTTAAGTTAAGATTCAAGTACTTTAGTGTTTTGAATTTAATTTATATAGTTGAAAGTGAAAGTTATATTTCACAACCTTTTGGAAATCAAAATTTTGTTATAATGGTTGAAAAATATATCATATGTTCATCATCAATTATCATATTACCTCTTAAATCAATACATATCTACATACATATATGGAAGGTAGAAGCAAAAAAAAAAGACAAAAAAAAAAATTCTTTTATAATTTCAGAAATAAATTCAAAAATACTCATTCAAAAAAATATACCCACTCCAGACAAAAAATCTGGAATTACAAATTAACTTTAAACTCAAAATGTAACTGTATAGGAGATGAAAACTGCTTCATTATTGAAATAACGGCATTACTTATTAGTTATTAGCACCAATTTGTAGTTGTCGTCTACTAATAACTATAAAATAACAAATTAATATACAAGATTTTCAACAATGGCAGATACGATGCCATGTACTAGACAAGAAAAAAGTTAACAAAGAATTAAATAAAGAAGCTTAAGATGAACTATAGAGGTGTCCCGGAGATAAAAAAAAACCAGCAGTGTTAAATGTAAAAAATATATAAAACCATTGAAAATTAATGTCAGATGAATTATTTTACTTTTTTTAGATTTTAAAAACTTAAATGCAGAAAATATTTTAAATGTAGATGGTAACAACATTTATAAAAAGTAAACAACAGTAAATTTTGACCATTGGTATACATTATATGGACCTATATATGGTATACATTAAATTTTATAATAAATATTTTCTTCTGATAAAATTTTTGATGTTATTGCAAATTTAATACTGATTTTTAGAAAAATATTGATAATATTCTTTTTTTGTATTCAATTTTTATTCAATTTTATATTTTCATAATTGCTATGGAAATAAAATAATTTAGAAAATCAATTTGGTACACGTACAATTCATTAAAATATTCAGTTTTACAGTTTTATTTGTGTGCTTAATTTACGGTTAACAGAATAACTGATTCATTAGTTCTGTCAAAATAAAAAATAAATATATGCATACATATATACAAGTATATATGTAGGTACTTCTATGTACATTATATTATATTTCTAATTTCACAGAAAATCACAAAGCAATATTCCAAAATATTTGTTACAATGGTTATTATTGGTAACCCTTAACACCTGCCACTTTAACGATTTTTTTTTGTGATTAAGTTTACACCAAACAATTAAGTCAAGGTAAATTAAAACTTATTCAAAACTAAAACTTACAAACAGAATCTAGCGTAGTATTTTGGGTTCCGTCTATTGATTTTACAAATTTGTCCATTAAGAATTTATTTTTTGTAGCTATCTGTTACACTGTGGCTTCTCTTAAAGAAAATTCGTGATAAATGTTTTTATTATTCTCTTAATCTGTATTAGGTCTTAAAATATCTTTAAGTCTTTTAATTTTTATTGATTTTTATAATTGAAACAAATCACTTAAATCTTAATAGAGAATATTATCTATGTCAGCGAAATTTCCTAAAAATATAAAAAGAAAACAAAATCTAATATTCTCTCGATTCTACTTCTGTCTTAATTTAAAAAAACTTAACGAAAAACGAATCGAAAGAAAACTAGTGTACACCATCTTGCCGGTTCAGAAGAACATTCATGCAAATTTTGGTTACAATCATGTGCTTCGCGTTGAAATGCCAAAATAACAAACAGTCAAAAAAGAAAACACATATTCTTCTCGATATCAAATATTTGTTTGACAGTTATACAACTTCTTTGTACTATACACAACACGTGATTGACAAAAGTTGAAGATTTTTAAAGTAAATAGAATTTGTGATAAATACAATATTAAATAACAGAAACGATTAATATTTTTAGTTTTTATATGAAACAAATGAAATTAAGAACTCTAATTATAACTCTTAATTACTTACTGTGAAAAATAATATATGAAAAATAAAAAAAAACTAAAACTAAATTTGAAAATAAATAAACAATGTTTTTTTATAATAATGATCCAAAATAAAATTAAAATATGGTAATATGAATAACGGTTCAATTAAAAATAATTTTAAATTTGTACAGTGGAAAGAAATTTGCTTTAATATAGAATGTGTAGTCGTAAACAAAATAATTTTAAAATCATGAAATCAATTTTTAACGCATTTCCAAAAAAAATTTTGAAAAAATGTGCCTATTAGTTTCACTCTGTCCGTGCGTCTGTCTATCCATCTGTATGTCCGTCTGTTTACAAAACTTGTAAACCATTAAAGATAGAGAAAAAAAATTTCAACCATATGTAGATCTCATACAAAAATTAACGCTGTAGAACAACTTTTTCATGTAGCCCCATCCATCACGGAGATGCAGACCCTCCAACTTTGAAACAGCCCTATTTTAAAATGCGTATATCTCATGTTCTACTTAAGATTTTTTCAATCTGAAAACGCAATTCGTCCGGAATTTTCTTTATCTTTGAAATAAATCAATATCAAAATACATTTTTTTTAAATTTAGTATTTAAATTTACCGTTATAGGAAACCCAAATTTTGCATGATTTTTCTACCTTAATAACTCCGACTATTTGCTATTTTAAGACACTTGTAACTAAGGCACCTGTTAAAATTTTTCTTCAGCAAAACATAAAAATTAAAGCTCCAGTAATATATTTTTACGTATGCTAACGGTTTTTCTTAGCTATTAAGGGTTCCGAACTTACGACCCCTCAAAATTGCAAAAAAATCCTATTTTCACAATTTTTCTTATATGTAATTTTCAAATTTTGGTGCAAGTCACAAATTCTAAACAGTTTGTATTATCTTTTGGAAATGTGCGCTTTTAAAAACCGTTGGTTTAGATTCTGCCTTGTTTATTATTAATGGCACGTTTACAATCTCTTAATATTGGGATATTCAATTGATATTGAATATCAAGTTGATATTGTATTCTTAATATCCCGTATAATTTTCGAAAAATATATCTGTCACATATAATATCAAGTATACACGTTAATTTAATATTAAATCATTCATATCAAATCATCTCTGAAATTTCGATCTATTGATAAATCATCCAATCCTTGCTATACTTTTAATTTAAAAAAAAAAATAAATATGACATATTATTTATATACCTATGTGTATCAAATTATTTTTTTTAATACAAAACAATTAATTTTGTTAAATTTTTTTGAAATTTGATTAATATAAAAATTACGAGTATTATTTGATATTTTGACAAGTGATATTTATTATAAAGTTAAGTAAAATGATTTGTGAACAGCTGTTGACATTTAAATTAATAATCTACTTTAATTGTGAACATTTTAAACGTACTATAAGTGCCTATTCAATTTTTTTTATTTTTGTCCGAACTTCAAAAAATTATTTCTTGTCTCTTACGCATATACCTTACCATTTATTTATACCTTAACTTTTATTTGATTCATGAATAATAAATAGTTCGTCATTTCCATATTTTTATCTTGTCATGTTATTATATAAAACATAACATATAATAACGTCCGTCCGTCCGTTCGTCAGCACCCTAACTCAAAAACTAAGAAAGCTAGAATCTTGAAATTTACACAAAATATTCTAGGAGCAATTTGTAGGTTCCCTATTTTTTTTGGTTGAGTTCCGATCAAAACTTCGGGTAGCTCTCGAACACCTAACTTTTAAATCCCCACATTTTTTTTGAAATAGAGCTATGCAATTTTAACTGCTGATAGATGTCACAAAAATATTAATTTTATTTTTAATAACTTTTTTTTGTAGCCCCACCCGTTACGGAGCAACAGCTCCCCAAAGGTTCAAAAAAGCTCTATATTTAAATTGTTATAGCACAAGTTGTATAAGGTATATCTTCATTTTGAAAACGGCAAACGATTACTGCTTTTATTAGCTTTAAAATTATATATACAATAAATATATAGTTGTGACATACGGTGTCTTAATTTATCGTTATGCGAAACTAAAATTTTGCAAAATCCTTTAACCCTTTTATCTTCTAAACGGTTTAAGTTGGAAACTTGAAATTTTGACAGAAGTTAGATCCTTGAAAATAAGTATGAGTCATTTCAGAAATTTTTTTTGTATCACCCCCCGTTTAGGAGCTGTAAGGGGTCAAAAACTGAAAATTTCTTATCTTTAAACACCTGTAACTTGAACACCTGTTAACATTTTTTTGAAGTAATACTTAAAAATTAAAGCTTCGATATTATACTCTTATTTCTGTTAACAATCTTTTTTAATAGTACAGGGTTACTTTATAATTTGCGAAAGTGTTACTTGATTTTTTCAAATTTTCTAACAAATTTCTTTAACGATTTTTTTGCATTTTTTTTTACTCAATAATTTGAAATTGTTGAGGATATAATGCGTAGTACAAAAAAATATAATTACATATACATATGTATTTTATTGTACTTATAAGAAATTATTCTATGAATGGAAATATTTTTAAAGAAATATTGCGATGTATGGCGATATATTTATAACAATATAAATATACTATGTACGCATTAATATAATATAATATTTAAAATTATATTTACTATTTTGTACTAAGTAAATTTAATATACATTTACCGCTTAGTATTAAATGGTACTATAGAATATTTGAAAAAGTTTTGGATTGATAATCGTTATGTAGAAGGTTAGAATCTGCTTTTGAAGAATGTATAAACATATAGTTTGAATATACATATGTGCAACCCATAGTTCTAAAAATTATAAAATTCACCCAATTAAAATACTAAACACTTAAAAAAATTATATTATAAGCAGAGTGATAGACTATGAACATACTAACGGATCGTACGGGTATCTAAGAATTGACAAAGGCAACTGTATTCTTCCTCGTTAGATTGTAAAACTACTACGCAGAGCTTGAGATATATACAGATATATACTATGAAAATTTACAATTTTGGAGAGCTGTAACTTTGGAACCCTATACAATTAAAAGAAACCATTTATACACATACAAATATATTATTGGGGCTTTAATTTTTTTGTCTTGTCGAAGAAAAACGTATACAGATGTCTAAGTTACAGGTGTTTAAAAAAAGCAAATTTTCAATTTTTGAGCCGTAATAGCTCATAAACAGGGGGTGGTACAAAAAATTTTTCTGAGAAAACTTATTTTAAAAGTTCTTTCTTGTCTCAAAATATCAAGCTTCTATCTCAAAGCGTGCCGGAGTTATGAAAAAAGAAAATTCATGTAAAATTTGATTTTTACATAACGGTAAATTTAAATACTAAATTTAATAACTATATATAATTTTGACATTGATTTATAAAGGTAAAAAAATTTTCTTGTCGAATGGCGTATTCAGATTGAAAAAATGTTAAAGCAAAAAAAATATCCCTGTCATTTAAGGTCTTTAGATTGAAAAAATGTTAAGATATTTTATCAAAAATATAATCATCTCAAAACAAGGCTTTTTGTAAACTTTGAAATGCTGCAATTTAAAAATCTGTGGGTTGGCGCTGCTTAAAAATGTTTTTCTACAAAATTAAATTGTAATCATATATACCATAAATCTTTTCTTACTTATGGTTAACATTTCATTGTGCCACATTAAACGACTAAATGTTTTGTTAATAGGCGAACGAACGGGTATAGAGACAGAGTGACAGTAATGAGCAAATCTTTCAGATTTTTTTTTTTTTAAATGTGCTAATATTCAAATAATTTTTTTAGTTTTATAGTTTTTATACGAGTATTTTTATTCAATTTAGGTGCAGTGAAACTAGTATTCTACAGTTTATAAATTTTATAAATTAATCATAATTAAAATTGTTTCAGAGTTTGAAAAAAAGAAAAAAAAAAAATAAATCTAATTATATTTAGCTATTAATGAAAAATTAAATAAAAAAGAAACAAAACAAAAAATATAAAAAAGTTTCACTTATTTCTTTTATATAGGAATTCTTGAAATTTATATTTAGTAGGTATTCATTCTATTATGTATACCATTACCAGATCACCAGGAAATTCAATTTAAAAATTTTTGTTATAAAAGGAAAATTATGGTATTATTTCTTCTTTTTAACCTTATTTTTGTAACAAAAGTATATAATATTGTTTTATTTAGGTGTAGTTAAAAGGATACTTAACATGATTATGTATATATAAATATAAAATACTATAGGTATACTGGGTATTTGATTTTGTTTGAGTACTAAAACATATAACTAAAGACACATAAAAATAAAGTAACCAACATATTATTAAAACTAACATTTCGTTCTAAAATGTTGCAATATCTTAAAGGACTTAATACCTATCGATTTATTTAATTTTAGTTTTTGATTTTTCCATTTCATTTCAAAATCCTTGATTTTGGCTTTTAACCTATTTAGAAGGTAAATGATCAACTTTCGGATAATGTTATACTATTTAATGCGAATATATTTCCGATAACTTTCTTTTTAAATTTTTATTAATAGAAAGTCTTCGGAAATATTGGAAACAATTCGGTTAGAAATTTGTTTTTACAGGTTGACATGGCGGAACGTGCTATCGAATCATAACAAAACGAATAAATCAAAAGGTTTTGTTAAAAAGGTAAGTTTTTACAAAGTTTTCAATATTCAACATCCCAGTAAGGGTTAACAGTTCGCGATCAATTTATTTCAGAGACCTCCTTTTAGTCTGTATATATAGTAATGACCATCAAACAGTATTATAGTAATGATCCAACAGTATATCAGTAATTAATTTTATATAATAACATAACAATCAAAAGTTAAATTCTTGTTAACTTTCTTTGACCCAATGTGTTCTTAAAATCTCTTATAAAAATTTTGATACAAATTTTGAAAAAAAGAGCTTAAAATGATCTGGAGAAGAAAGGATAAATGAGAAAATTTTTATCAAAGAAAATGTAATTCATTTTTCTAAAACAAAAAAAAACTAAAAATTTTATATTCTATCGATCAACAAAAAATTTTTTTTATAAATCTAAAAACGATAAATACAAAAGTTAAGTAAAATTAAGTAATGTACCTACCTATATAATATATTAAATTTTCATTTTCTAGAGTATAGCCTCACCTAATATACGTGTATAGCCCAAACATAAAAATAGGAACTTATTTATTGGTTTACAAAATTTCATAATATGGGAATAAATTTTGAAATTACCTAAACTTTAAGTCAACATTTCAAACATTTCCCGTCGTTTTTCAAGATTTTAACAATATTTTGATGTCCGTTTTTCTTTTTTAAAAAAAAATAAATATTTTTCTTAAAAATATAACTGTCCTTTTATTTCCTTAAAAATATGACTGCACAATGTCCTTTTTGTGAAAACTTTAAAATAATAAATAATGGTAATATTTATTAATTCTTTTTTTAGAATATTTATATATTATATGGTACAGGCATGATTCGGAATTAAAATGTATTTTATAGATTGTTAACAAATCTGGCTTTCAATAATTTATTTAGTAGGGATTTACTAGGGCCAGGGGCAACACTAGTACATGTACATTAATATAATATTATCTTATTTGTAACTATATAATTTTTTTTTTTGTTACAAATTTAGAGTTTGTTTCTAAACATTTTTAAAGTGTTTATATTTATTTCTTCCGGATAAACTGGAAATAATTGCGGTGTTGAATTTTTTTCAGTATTTTTTAAATATCATATTTGATTAAAAATGTAGTTTGTTCCTGCGTTTTTGACTTTAATATAATTTATGGTTCATGATTTACGTCAGAATTAAAGAAGTCTAAGAATATGATTTTTTCTCTTCTTTTTCAAAAAAATACTTATTTTCATTCTTATCCAATTTAATTTTGATTCTTCATATACTAATACTTTTTGGAGATTGATAGAAAACAGTTCATATATAATAGGAGATCCACTATTTACTTCAATACAATATAATTTTAATATGCATAATTTTTCGTTATATTTTTAATTTGTTTGCTTCCATTTCTTTAAAAATAAATAAACTTTGTTTTAGAAATTTCATTAAAACTTTTTCTTTAATTCATTTGAAAACATTCTTCTTAATTTATTTATATTTGAAGAAATTTTTATCATATTTTATACATTATTTTAACCTGTATTAAAACATTTTCCATTGATTTAAAATAAAAATAAGGTAAAATATAAAACCAGAAGTTTTTAAAGGTGCACATTTTCCAAAAGACTATGAAAACTGTTTAGAATTGTGCCTCTACAGCAACATTTGAAATTTTTTTTTGAATTTTATATATGCAAAAGAAAAATTTGTAAAAATATAATGTTGGAGCTTTCATTTTTACGGTTTACTTCGAAAAAACTGAAAACGAAATGAGCACTGGTGATTTTTTAGCTTATTTTAATGGGATTATATTCCTAGATTCCAAAGTCATCTAGGAAGAAAAATCTTACAAAATTTTGCTTTCATGTAGTGTAGAAGAGATTTTGTAAACATACGGACGAACGGACAAAATGAAATTAATATAAGCAAAATCAAAATTTTTTTTTTTTTTTTTTGAAAAATGTGCTAAAAAGTATTTTATTTGTGGAAAATTTAAAAACAAGATTTTAGATTGTCAATGATTGAAACGTTTCTAATTCTGATGATTTCTTTTGATTAGTTCTGAATTTAATTAAAAATTTTCGAAAGTTCAAGAAAAACAAAATTCCCAAAATTTATTTGAATTAATAAAAAATATTTTCTTTTGGAAATTTTTGTGTTGTCAGGTCTAACATCAAAATCAATCTGATTAAATTAATTTTAAAATATGAATTTAAGTTGTCAGACAATTTTCGGAATATTTGCATTAAAATTTTATTTAGCAATGACGGCTGTTATTATTAAAAAACTAAAAAACCAACGTATCATAATTTAAATAATATTTTGATTTAAAAAAGTATGGATAATATCAAAATGCTGAAATAAATTTCATTTAACTATATTTTGAATAATGTAAAAATGAAATAAGATGTTTATATTTAAATGATGGTTATTATTAAGAGGATTTTAAGGAATAAATTGGGTCAGTAAAATATATAAATTGTATATGTTAGTTGGCTGTTATGCAACAAAAAACTTACTTATCTTATGATACTTACTTCTGATAGGATTTTTTACTCTAGAATTTTACATAAGATATTGTATAGGACGGATATTTTCATAAAGTTCTTGTTTAGAATTTGATAAGCGTCATCTTACAGAAATTCGAAAAAGTCATAGAAAATTCAAATATTATTTTGATTTATTTTTCTTACTTATGTTTAACAGGCTCCATTATAAATTTAAAAACCGCAACTAAAATTAAAAAAAAAAACAAAAAAAAAAAATTCAAACAAAACGAGGAAGAGTGCAGTAGAGTAGACTGTGTCAACTCTGGGATACCCGTATGAACGTAATATATCCTGTTTCTATAAAACTTGATCATCTTTTAAAAACATTCAGAGTTTTAGTACCGAACTACAGAGATATATTTATGTAAATTGTGAAGTTGTATGATAGCTACCCGAATCTATTGCGCCTAGCTTCATTAAGTTCCAAGAAATGCAAAAAGCCTGAACCGGCTGCTTTAGACCATTCAAATTTTACAAAAGTTTTTGGCATGCAACTCGACACTTTTTCACTAAATTTCAGATAGCTAGCTTCAATAGACACTGAGTTATTTTCATTTAAAAAGAGAAGTTGTATGGCAACTATCCGAACCTGTCATATCATCACAACAAAATTTTACAGAAGTTGTTGCCATAAAACTCGATCATCATTTGCAAAATTTCAGATACCTAGATTGAATAGACACTGGGTTATTTCCATTTAAAGAAAGAAGTTGTATGGCAGCTACTCGAACCCGGCGGCCGAAAATGCTGGAGTTAAATAGCAAAACTAAAAATTTTGTAAAAGTGACGTAAAAAAAATTGCAGCCTCCTAACTCCTTTATTTTTTGAGTTATCGTGCGGACGGACACTGAGTTCTTTCATTTAAAAAGAGATTTTGTATGGCAGCTACCCGAACCCGTCACACCACCACAACCAAATTTTGCAGAAGTTGTTGCCATAAAACTTGATCATCATTCGCAAAATTTCAGATACCTAGATTGAACAGACACTGGGTTATTTCTATTTAAAGAAAGAAGTTGTATGGCAGCTACTCGAACCCGGCGGCCGAAAATGCTGGAGTTAAATAGCAAAACTAACAATTTTGCAAGAGTGACGTAAAAAAAATTTCAGCCTCCTAGCTCCTTTATTTTTTGAGTTATCGTGCGGACGGACACTGAGTTCTTTTCATTTAAAAAGAGATTTTGTATGGCAGCTACCCGAACCCGTCGCACCGGCACAACCAAATTTTGTAGAAGTTGTTGCCATAAAACTTGATCATCATTTGCAAAATTTCAGATACCTAGATTGAACAGACACTGGGTTATTTCTATTTAAAGAAAGAAGTTGTATGGCAGCTACTCGAACCCGGCGGCCGAAAATGCTGGAGTTAAATAGCAAAACTAACAATTTTACAAAAGTAACGTAAAAAAAATTTCAGCCTCCTAGCTCCTTTATTTTTTGAGTTATCGTGCGGACGGACACTGAGTTCTTTTCATTTAAAAAGAGATTTTGTATGGCAGCTACCCGAACCCGTCGCACTACCACAACCAAATTTTGTAGAAGTTGTTGCCATAAAACTTGATCATCATTCGCAAAATTTCAGATACCTAGATTGAACAGACACTGGGTTATTTCTATTTAAAGAAAGAAGTTGTATGGCAGCTACCCGAACCCGGGGACAGAAAATGCTGGAGTTAAATAGCAAAACTAACAATTTTACAAAAGTGACGTAAAAAAATATTCAGCCTCCTAGCTCCTCTATTTTTTGAGTTATCGTGCGGACGGACACTGAGTTCTTTTCATTTAAAAAGAGATTTTGTATGGCAGCTATCCGAACCCGTCGCACCAGCACAACCAAATTTTGTAGAAGTTGTTGCCATAAAACTTGATCATCATTTGCAAAATTTCAGACGCCTAGCTTCATTAGGTTCCAAGAGGTGCAAGAAGTCTGAACCGGCTGCTCTAGACCAAACAAATTTTACAAAAGTTGTTGGCATATAACTCGACACTTCTTTACTAAATTTCAGATTCCTAGCTTCAATAAACACTGAGTTATTCTCATTTAACCGGATAAGTTGTATGGCAGCTACCCGAACCCGCCGCACCACCACAACCAAATTTTACAAAAGTTGTTGCCATAAAACTTGATCATCATTTGCAAAATTTCAGACGCCTAGCTTCATTAGGTTCCAAGAGGTGCAAGAAGTCTGAACCGGCTGCTCTAGACCAACCAAATTTTACAAAAGTTGTTGGCATGTAACTCGACACCTCTTTACTAAATTTCAGATTCCTAGCTTCAATAAACACTGAGTTATTCTCATTTAAACGGAGAAGTTGTATGGCAGCTACCCGAATCCGCTGCACCAGCACAACCAAATTTTACAGAAGTTGTTGCCATAAAACTTGATCATCATTTGCAAAATTTCAGAAACCTATCTTGAATAGATACTGAGTTATTTCTATATAAAGATAGAAGTTGTATGGCAGCTACTCGAACCCGCCGACCGAAAATGTTGGATTTAAATAGCAAAACTAACAATTTTGCAAAAGTGACGTAAAAAAAATTTCAGCCCCCTAGCTCCTTTATTTTTTGAGTTATCGTGCGGACGGACGGACGGACGGACGGACGGACGTACATGGCTTAATCGACTCAGAATTCGATTCTGAGCCGATCCATACCTTTGACACTATATCTAGCTCGACTCCTTTAAGGTGTCACAAACGTAATGGCAAATTTATTATACCCTTGAACATAGTTCATACGGGTATAAAAAGTTCTGTGGATCTTTACAATATGAAACATAACTAAAATAAAAAAACTTCTATTCTTATTCCAATTCATAAATGTTCTCTATTTCAAAATTGGATTTTTCACAAACTGGATACAGCTATTCAAATTCAATTATAATATAGTTTTACTAGGATATCACCAGGACAAAATATTAAAAATATTTTGTTTTAATATTCTGTTGAAGTTTAAAAATAGTTTATTTTTCATAAAATTAATAAAAATATATTTTATAAGTTATAAGAATTATAATGAATAAACTATAGATTTTTTAATTTATATAGATTATTCTTTTCTTGTTCTAACGAAATAAATACACAAGTACACAAACCAATACCCATCAATTTTTATGTTGTAATAACCTAAACTGGTGATTTTTTTTTGTTGGACCAATCAAACATTGTCAATCAAACAAAAAAGTTTACTACTTCTCAAAAATCGTTGGTTGTTAGGTTGTTTGGTTGTTCCTCCAAAACTCCTTTTCGAGATTAAAACTCCTATTTTTAAGGGAAATATTCAGGGAAATTTTACTGAAACATGAAAATAGATAAGAAAATATGCTTAAAAATGAAATGTTCAAAATTGTTTTTCTAAATTGAAAAATAAATAAAAATGGTTCTCCTGAAAATTGTTCTTGCTTTTTCTTTTTTTGATATCCTGAAAACCAGTTGTCTAGTAATAAATAATACTTTATCTTCTTATTGAAAGCTATAGTATACACAGCACTACCAAAATGTTTTTCGCATTTAAAAACATTGTAAATTCCTTGGAAGAATATTTTATAAATCCTTTGAAAATTTTTTCTGTTTCAATTTTGAAAAAGTTACGCAGTTCGCTACATTTTCCAAATAAATGAAATAGTTATCATTAGATAGCTATAATTAAAAATATATTTTTTTTTTTTTAAATTGGATTTTATAAAAGAATTATATTTATTTTATAATATAATCAAAGACCATTTAATTTTTATATTGTAAATTAATAAAGTTTTTTTTTGAGTATTTTTGAGTATTTATTAAACATTGTCTGATCTGTATTTCTTTAGAGTTGCCTTAAATAATTTTTATTTTTTTTTGTAAAAATAAATTTTAAATTGTTATATACATTGTACACAGGTTTATACAAATTTTATAGTGTCTAAAAACATTCTTCTAAAAGTACAAAATTTCGACCTAACTAATCATTGAACTCAAATTTAGGTTAGCTCAAATTTTGAACTCAAATGTGCAACTCAAATCATCTCAAAAGCATTTGGGACTAAAACGGTGAATATCAAAATTAGAACATGGAACTTATATTTCTGGAGTATAATTTTTTAAAAAATTAACACTTTGGGCACAACCAAGTATGTGAAGAGACCATTTAGTATTCACAAATTACTTTTGAAGTCTAGCAGATGTTGATTAAACGATGAAAATGTCGGAAAACAATAAATTATTATTAAATATGAATGAGTAATCATTAGCCCTTTTAGTTAGAGATTTTGTTATAAAGGTATGAATTATGAATTTGAACCATTTATATGAATTAAAAAAAAAAAATAATAATTTGAGCTAATTTTGAGTTGCGCTCAACTCGAAATTAGTTTAGGCTCAGCATTTGAGTTAACTCAACTTATGGGCTCATGTTTATTCCTCAAAGTAAGAGCTACTCAAAATTTACGTTAGCTCAACAGGTGAACTCACAGGTATTGCTCAAAGTTTAAGTTAGCTCCACATATGAGGTCATTTGAGTTGAGATTTCAGTTGAGTTTCGTTTTGAGTTTTTTCATTTACAACTCTACTTAATAAACCCTATGCTAAAACTTTGTTTTATATACCATTTTTAGATCTTTATTTATGAACTTTATTTTGATGTGTTGAAAATTAAATTTATAAATCGATTGAACAACAAATTTGTACAATTATGTATTTCTGTTCTTATGACCATTAGTACAGCTTGTAATTTATAATGCAACTTAAGTTTTGTATTGTATACAGAATTTAGTAAAGTAAAAATATGTAAAATTATTTAATATGATATTTAATTTGAATACCCTTTTATAACACTTATTAAAAAGAATATTATATGTTATTTAAATAAAAAATATTTCGTTATTTTTGATAAAATTATTTTTTGTTTGAAAAAAATGTAAAATTACACCTTCACACATATTAAACTAATTTGTCTTTATTTTAAAACCTACGTATAGTTTAGACCTACGCAATTTCAAAATATATTTTTTATTAATTATGAATAAATAATAGAAAGATAATAAAAGAAAATACATTTTAATTTAATGAGCATTTAATTTAATGAATAACAACTTTACACCTACATTTTACAAACTTTTGAACTTCACAACGCAACAATTTTTGAACTCCTTTTATTATAAATCTAACTAAATGGTTCCTTTTATAAATACTGAATTTATTTTTATACTACAATTGGCTCCTATTCTTTCAATGGGAAGATATCCAATATGATATCTAATAGAAGGAAGAGGAGTATTTTTTGAATTTACTATAAATTTCAATTATATCTTTTAACTCCTGTTTTCAAAGTTTTTCCTGGTTCAAAAAGTTAAAAAAAAAAGTTTATAAATTATGTCTGAAAATTACAATAGATTTTGTAATGATTTTTCAATATTTTATTTAAATTTCGTTTCTGGTAAAGAAACTTTTATTGTCCCTCATAAATTAAATTTTTCGTAAAATTTTTGAAAGAAAAATGTTAAATATTTGACAAGTTAAAATGAAAAACAAAAAAAAATTTTACAATAGAAATTTACAGAATAGAACACTTCTTGTAAATGAATAAAAAGTATAAAAAGAATTTTCGTATGTCTGGCATTAATAGAAGCAGGAGAGTGTTACGCATATTCGTGCTAACATTGTAAACGTACCCAAAGTAATTTTTAAGGTTTTAAATCATTTATATCGAAAAAAAACCATTGCTTGAATTTTCAATATGTTTTGGAAAAATGGCACTGATTAAAAATATGAACATCAGTAGATGCTTGTTTTCTAATTTAATATTGGAATAAAGTTTATAAAAGTTTTACTGGCTTCTTAATACTTTTAATTTCAAATTTTCTTAAAATCTTTTATTTTCACTTTGTGTGCATTTGTAGAAGTTTCAGTTTTTTGCTTTGCATTTCATTTTAACATTGGTATAAAATATATAAATTTTTTTTTTTAATTCTTCATTTTCTTTAGGTTTCTCTTTTTCTATTCAACTTTTTTCAGTTTTATAAGTTTTTATTGTAAAATAGACTTGATTTAATTGTACCTTTTGAAGTACAATAATTATTTAATATTAAATCTTGAATAAAAGTAAGAGATTTCGTATCAATAAAAGAATTGAAAAAGGTAATTTGTTTTTGGATATACTTGAAGATTCAAAAGGACTCTTTTTTTTTTTTTTCTATTTACGTTTTATTTGTTCAAATAGAAGTATTCAATAAATAAGACCTATTAAATTAAAAATCTCTTCATAGGACAAAAGGATATCCATTTTTTTTATGTTTCAAGGATATCAATTTTTAAAATATAAAATGAGGAATTTATTTTAATGTAAAATGTAATCTTCAAGGATAACAAATATAAATCAATTTTAAAATTTAAAATAAGGATATAAGATAGAAACAGAAAATGATGTCCAATTTAAAAATTGTAAAGCATAGGTACTTACATGTAAATTTTTCTGTTTGGTTTTGAGATGGGCTAAAAAATATTTTTCAAATTCTAAGTAGTCTGACAGAAAAAAAATCAAGTTTTTAAAAAAGGTTTTCTTATAGATCTAAAATTTATGTAAATTTACCTTATTTCTCAGAACCTAAATATGTCTAAATCACTTATTTTTAATGTAGCATATAGGTACATCCTTTATAGATTACAAATTTAAACCACTTTATTTTAGATATTTAAGCTTTAACTAATCTTGAATAACTAGAAATTTTCGTCGAGTTGTACATATGTGATATAATATTAAGTATAAGATTTAATTAATTTCTAGACTTTCACCACCGACATAAATAATGAAATATATGAAGGAAGTAAATTTAGTTTTATAGATGTCTATAGGTTCATTTTATATAAATTATATAATTTTATAATTTTCATCATTCACAGAAAGCAAAATTTGGATCTCATGTGGCGACATTAAAAAACAATGAAGTATATATACTCTTACAAAAGTGTACTTTACTAAAATGTTAGCCTCGAAAGGATTTCCATCCGCGCTTAATCACTATTTTCTCTGATAACACTTTTAATTCAATTTTAGGCAACTACATAACAGAACTTTAAAGTAATAAAAGTAATATGGTCTAATAACTAAGAAAGTAGGTAACACTTTATGATTTGCTCTATGGACAATAGTAAAATGGTTCTTGTGAAAAAAGTATAGCTCAATTAGTGTTAGACAAATTACCAAGATATTTTTTATTTTTATAGTATCCAAAATAAAGCACAAAGAATTCATTTTTCAATTTCTTATAATATTATCATAGAAGATTTATTTTAGGAAATTTTAACTTTAACGATTTTTTATTAATCGAATAGAAAAAATTGAAATGTTTAAGGATGACTGAATGGAAATTGTTTATTTGAAAGGTAGATTATTGTAAAAAGAAAATTACTATAACTTTTACTACATTTATGTGTTGATTTATTTGTGGTTGGTATTTCATTTAGTTTAGCAGATATTAAATCTATTTTTTGAGATTTCTATGATTTCATATTAATGTCTATTTCGTTACATTAATCTATTTTGATATGTAAATCCTTAAAAACATTTTTTTTATGTTGATACTTCAATAGATTTTGATACATCAAAGTATTTTTTTAAAGTAACCCATTACCCAATTAATTACAATGTTTAAATTTTTTCTTTAATAAAAATGACTGGTATTTAAAAAGTTTGGTTTTTTTTTTTATGAAAATATTTAACGCAGCTTGTTGCAACTTTATGACTTTCCAAATCAATTAATTATCTGAATTTACTATAGCTTTTTATTATGAATTTGAATACTGAAAGTATATGTGTTTGAGATAATATTTTTAACACTTTCATTTTTAAAATTATATCTTGTAATTTTTAGATAAAAGTTTTTTATAAAAAAAACTTTAAAATATTATATTATGTAATATACAAATAATATTATATGAAGTAAACTTATTATTTTAAGTGTATAACTTATATTTCAAAAGTTTATCTAAAATACTTGTAATTTGTGCACCAGCACAAATTGATAAACACATAAATAAAACAATTTAGGCAGGCTGCAGGCCTATAGTTTCTTCAAATTGTATGGCCCTTCAAAAAATTGTTATTAAACTATCTTATAAGTAGTCAAAGCCACATATATCATACCAACATTTGGGCTTACATAAGTATACAAAAATAAATAAAAAATCATTATTTATTTCTTTCAACAATAAAACCCTGCTAAAAAAATTTTTGAAGCCCTGATTTTATAAACAATTCTAAAATCTCTCTTAATTATGTTTTACATACATTCAAATGTTTTAAATACAGTTAAATGAAAATAGATTCAAACTAAAATACAGACAATAAATTACTTAAAAAAAAAAAAACACATTTAAATGATGCAACAGGCAAATAAACTACAGGCATATTGCACTACGTTCCCATAGATTTTCATATTGACATATTATGTTCATAAGTTTAATTTGATTTGAGCTGAAAGGAAAAGTTAAGAAAATCTTAGCAAGTAAAAATCAAATTTTTCACAAAACTACATAATCATTTTTTCAACCAGTTTTTGAATGATATCTGGTTTCTTATTAGTAGACTGTTAAGACCAAAAAAAATGCGTAAATTAAAATAAATATTTTGGTAAAACTTTTAAAAATTATCTATTTGTAATTTCAGCTAAATATTGCACATTAATAACATCTGTATACATTTCATTTGAAATTTCCTACACACTAATATTTTATCTTTTAAATTCTCATTTTCATTTTGAAACAATTCATCAAAACCAAAATTTAAAATATTTTAAAATATTATAATATTTGTTTTTAAGTCAGGAAGCTTCTTGTCAACTTCCCCTTTTCAAAAAACAACATTTTAACAAAACAAATATGGCATTTTTCTGAAATAAATTGAAAAGATCCCAATTACACACAAAAAAAAAAATAAAACTTGTTGGTGTCACATTTATTCTGAAAATAAAAGTAATAAATCAACATTCTCTGAAAAACTCATTTTTTTTTTTTATCTGTTGAAATTAAATTATAAATATTTTATGAATAAATTTTTCTTGTGTTATAAAAATTTCTGTTTTCTGTCAGTTTTTTTTTATTTTATTTCTGTCATTTCTTACATTCCATCTTATTTCAATATTTAAAAAAAAACGCTATTACAAAGTATCTTAATAGCCATTGGTATATTTTTGTATAATATTATTTTATAATGTTTTTTAAAGTTTTTGTTTTATATCTATTTTAAAATTCATAACTCAAATAATTAATAAAAATAACGGTATATAAACCGGTAAAAATGTACCTATACCCATTAAATTTATATAAAGCTTTAAGATTTTTGGCAAAAGTTTTTTTTTTATCATTATTTTAAATTTGTAATGTTAAAGTTGTAATAAAACCTATAAAAGCCTTAAACATCAACAAATAAATTGTGATTACGTTAAATCTAGGTTAAGAATAAAATAAAATGAAAATTTACGACATAACAAGAAAAAAATCATTTTTTTTGCATTCTTTGGGAAAAAAAAATAAAAATACCTAACAGTAATTGTTTTTTATTTAAATGTTTTAAGAATATTTTTTAAAATAATGTTAATGTATGGAATTTAATAAGAAATTTTTAATACTCAATTAATATTAAAAACTCGTTCAAATATCTTCGACCTGAGCAGAACTCTTGTTCTTAATGCATGATTTCTTTATCATCTTTCATGGAATACACAAGAAATATAAACCTAATGTTCCACTTGATATATATTTGAAGAAATATATTATATTCTCAACTTTTTAACCAAAATACTTCCTTAGTTTTTAGGAATACCCCTATTAAGGCATTCCTATTTCAAACCAAATGGAATTGATAATATACATTCAATATACAGGTATATATTAAAGAATCTTCCAGTCATCTTTCTTACAATATTTTATTACCAAGAAAACTTAATATTGGTAAAAGAAAAAAGTCTTTAATGAAAATATTAAGCAAATCCTTGTTTTAACAAAACAACTGAAAAAAACAAAAAAATTAAGCAGTAAAATTTTAAAGAAGATGCAGATCAAAAGGTTGATATTCTGTATAAAACCACTATTAAGTGAAACGGCGGTAACCATTACTTCAATTTGATCAAAGAAACCTGCCGATGTGGTTAATGATGGTGATTTATATTGCCAAAAAAATTATTACAATTACAATAAATTTCTATCATTTAATTAAAATTTAAAAATCAAAAAGTTTTCCTAATTCAAGTTTCTTTGGTTGAAAATAACCTAAAACTTAAGAAGAAATTATTTGAAAAGATTTTTTTCATACATAATTTAAAATTATGAAAAAAAAATTTAAAAAAAAAACCTATTATACTTACAATTTTTATATGTTTTGTTTGTTAAAAATACAAGTAAAGAAAAGTTTTAATAACTCCATAAGTCTTGGAGTTATAATGGCATATAATGGCCATGTATATTTGTTAATGGTTACAAACTAAATTTTATTGAATAGATCACGTCAAACAACCTGAAATTTAAATTATATATATATACATATTATGAATCTAAATAAAAATAGAATATGTATACCTATTACTTTTGTAATTAGATTTTTGCTGTTAAATATGAGATCAAAATTTTGAAAAATATAAAAAGCTATAAAGGTAAATCCCAAACCTTTAGTGTATGAAAATTCAAATTTCGAAAGGAGTAAAATTTTTGAAAATAATCAAGACATCAGAATAAATTTTATCCTCTACCATTCAAAAATTCAGCTATAATAAAGAACCCAAAATTTTAAACTAATTTTAAATTTAAAATATTTTGTTTTTTATATTTCGTTGATTATCCCTAAAATTATTAAAAATATTATTTCTTTATTTCGTTCTATATATTTTGACAAAAAATTTGCCTATTTTATTTATTCAATTGATTATACATTCAATGAATTTAATGGATAAAAAAAATTTGTATAATACTCTGGTAACAATAATACAAAATATTGCCAGAAATTGTAATACAAAATCTAAAAATATGCAAAAATATATCCGGGAATATAAACTTAAAATATCATTTTCCATATGATGGACTCAAGGAAATGTATTTTAGACATGATTTTACGTTTAAATTATTTGAATGAAAATTTATTATAGAAAATGAATGGTTTTTTTGTTAAGTTATTTTCAATATCAAAAAATTAAAATTTATTTAATACGAATAATTAAAATGTCCTGACATTAAAAATGAACAAGGTAGAATGTAAACCAACGGTTTTTAAAAACACACATTTCTAAAAGACAATACAAACTGTTTAGAATTGTGACTTGCACAAAAATTTGAAAATTTCATGTAATAAGACACGTGAAAATAGGACAATTTTGAAATTTTGAGTGGCCGTAAGTCAAAAACCCTATATAACTAAGAACAGCCGTTAACACACGTAAAAATATATTATTGAACCTTTAATTTTCATGCCTCGCCGAAGAAAAATTTTTACAGGTGCCTAAGTTACAGGTGTCTAAAAATTGCAAATTTTCAATTTTTGAGGCGTAATAACTCTTAAAAAGGGGGTGCTACCAAAAAATTTTCTGAGGAAACTTATACTAATTCTAAAAGTTCTTTCCTGTCTCAAAAATGTCAGGTTCCTATCTAAAGACGTACCCCCTAGGCATGCAAAATATGGTTTTCACATATCGGTAAATTTAAATCGTAATTTACAAATTATTACATAATTTTGATATTGTTTTATATAGATAATAACATTTTCGATCTTCTGGCGGTTTTAGATTGCAAAACTATTACGCAGAGCCTGAGATATATACATCTGAAAATGGGACTTTTTCGTAATTTTGAAGAGCTGTAACTTTAGAACCCTTTATAACTAAAACAAACCTTTAACACACATTAAAATATATTACTGTAGCTTTAAATTTTATATCTTGCAGAAGTAAAATGTGTGCAGGTTCCTAAGTTACAGGTGTTTAAAAATTGCAAATTTTCAATTTTTAAGCCCTCATATCTCATAAACAGGGGGTGGTCCAAAAAAATTTTCTGAACAAACTTATACTAATTCTAAAAGTTCTTTCTTGCCTCAAAATTTCAAGCCTCTATCTAAAAGCGTGCCGGAGTTATGAAAGTAGAAAAATCATGCAAATTTGGTTTTCACATAACGGTAAATTTAAATACTAAATTTAAAAAAATTGTATAATTTTGATATTAATTTACAAAGATAAAAGAAATACCTGTCGAATGACGTTTTCAGATTTAAAAAATCTTAAGCAGAACATAAGATATATGTATTTAAAAATAGGGCTTTTTCAAAGTTTGAGGGGGTGTAGCTCCTTAATGGGAGGGGCTACGTGAAAAAGTTGTTCCACAAAATTATTTTTTTTATGAGACCTACCCATGGTTAAAATTTTTTTTCCCTATCTTTAACAGTGTAGAAGTTTTGTAAACAGACGGACGGACAGACGGACAGAGTGAAACTTATAAGCACATTTTTTCAACATTTTTTTGGAAATGTGCTAAAAAGTTCATACAATAAAATTTTATTTTTTATATGGATCTGCTCTACTACCATTACTTTGTTTCCGCCAATATTACAATATTCAATCCAATATTTGGAAAATTTTCCATATATCCTGATTATTTTCGTACTAGATACTTTTTTTTTAGTTTTCTTTGTCCTGGACCAACAGAAGTTTTTTTTATTTTAATTATATATTTCATTTTTAATGTCATGTATAAAAACTAAAAATTAAAGATAAAAAACTAGTGAGTTCATAATATTCAAATAAACAATCGTAAGTGGTTATAATATATTCAATTTTAGAAAAATAACATTTTTAACACCTGACACAAACACCTATCCTTTAGATGGCCCACATCCAAAACAAAGAACGGAATTTTGTTTATATTATGTTATAATATAAAAATATGTAAAGGCTTTTTTAATTCAAAATTGTATTCCCTTATCTTAAACAGGTCGATATCTTTTAATATAAGGGGCGTCGGTGGCCTAGTGGGTAAGAACGTATGAAATACGTTGTAAACACCGAGTGAGTGTAGGTTCGAATCCCACACACGTCATAAGAGTTATTCCCCATTACGACATTTACAGCCACGCCTGAACAGGAAAGGCTGTGTAATTTCCTGTCCACATTTATGTGGCAGAGAAATGCAATAAAAAAAAAAAAAATCTTTTAATATACAGATAACATCGAAATGTATAAGGGCTTTCAATTTAATTACAAGATACAGCACAGAACAGAAGATATCTTTTACATGAAGTTTCTTAAATTTCAAATTATTACTGTTTTTCTTTTGGAAAAAGTTTTCTTTAACCAAAAATTATTTTCTTTCAAATCACTCAAAAAAAAAAAAAATATATATATATATACATATACAATATATAAAGACACAAAACTTTAAAACTTTTGGCTTTAACTGTTTGTAGAATGAAGAAATTTAAATTTTGCAGTTTCTTTAATTATATCACAAAAGTAATTTTCTTAAAATTATTTCAATATAATTAAAAGATACATTTTACAATGATTTTATATACGTTTATAGCTAAAGAATTGCAATCCTAAAAGAATTTAATTTCATTTGAGAAATTATTTTACATTTTTTAAAGCAATCAAAAATAATTTTATTTACTATAGAATATAACGTTAATTATCCTTTTCACTACACTTTAATGAGATAATAATAATTAAATTACAATACATATAATATTATATCGGTAAAAATAGTATCCTGTCTGTAATATTAATATTAAATTATGTTACCATATTTTCTTTTTATTATACTTTGTTTGTAGTTTTAAAATATCATTAAATATGCAAACTTTTGGTTTCGTTTATATACAGTTACATTTAACAATAGGAAGGATAATTATATTTACAAAAACAAAAAAGGATTGGAATAGCAGAAAACCATTTACACTTTTATAAAGAAGAGGTTTCAGTTACCAGTTATAAACGGTTATTTTTATTACATGCGGTTATTAGATGCGGTTAGAGAGATGACCACTGATCATAATAGAAAACCTTATTGAAATAACATAATGGTAAATTCATAATACCACATAATACAATGATTTTTTGTTTCAGCTTATTGTAATGTAAAATACTGTTCTGATTTTAGTTTAAGGTACATTTTATGCAGGTATGCATATAAAAGGTTCAAAACTATATTTTTATTTTGATTCATATCACGAAGGAATTAGTTTCATATCGCACGAGGGAATGATTAAGGTGGTTAAAGTGTTAGTTTATCTAAAGTCTTGTAAAGTGTAGTAAGTGTTTTATTTCATAGATATTTATTAATAAGATGTAAGTAATATAAAACCATTGAGCCTATACATAACTACATAAAACCTATACATAACTAGAAAATTATTAAGACTATAAGAAATTATTTAAAAAAAAAAATTTTTTTTTATGTAACTGTAATTTTACCTGAATTTTATTTTTAACTGAACATAATGTAATAATCATTTTTTTTTTTTTTTTGCAGGTGGGAATCATTCAATATAAGCAAATGCAACGAGCACGAATCCTGTTCGAGTGTGTGGAACTTTAGCTTAACCCCACTTTTTAAAGCAGACAATAGATAATTATGATCTTTAATAGTCATGTAATCATTATTTTAGGGAAAATCATGATCAAAAGAATTTAATTTAGGAAAATATTAAATTAATTCTTCTCTGTTGGACTTTTAAACTTATGATATTTATAAAAAAAGTAAAAGTTTTCAATTATATCAAAAATATGTACTCATAAGAAGATTAATAATATTTAATTATAAACTAATAAACACACATTTCTGATATCAGGATATATTTCGTAGTAATAACATATAGCTACTCAACTCTATTGACTCAGAATTCAATCCATATGAAGAATATATACAATTTTTCATATCTATATTTGCGTCTTTTATGGTAATTGCAAAATAATATAATATCGAATTTATTATTATCCTTAAAATACATACTGGTACGGGTGTAAAAATAATATTATAAAATTTTAGAAGCTGAAATAAACCGGATAAATCTATTTAATTAACAATTTATCTAAAATAATGGTATATTTAAAAAAAAAAAAGATTGAAATTATCTGTCAGATTTATCCAACAAGAATAGAAATCCTTTTTCTATTTATTCAAAATACAGAAACTGAATCCTAATCTATTTGTCTAAATTAACGCTTTAGTGGAAGTAGTGGTAATAACGTTAGTGGTTTGTATGATATTTTATAATTACCTATAACCATGTTAAGTTTGAACGGATAAGTTTGCGATAAAAAAAAATTTACAATAAATAACTAAAATGTAAAAGGTTTCGCCTTCGGTTATTTTTGTTTATAGAATCTGTTTGAATATTAGCAATAAAAATATCAAAAGAATAATTTCTGCAATAACTCAGAACTTGTAAATAACTGTTATTTTTGCAATTTCAAAGTTTAAGGCTGTTTTGTTTCTTTTCATAACTATTTTCGGTAAATTTATCCTAACTTAACAGACTATACCCTTAAATCTATCCTTTTTGTTTTTATTTAAGATTTTTTTTTCAAAATAAAAACAAATTAGAAAAGTGTTTTAAAAAACTTATTAAAAGGATAATTTTAAATTAAAAGGAAAAACCAAAAACAAATAATTGAATTCGAATGGTTTGCAGTTTGCACACGTTTTAAAATAAATTTAAAAGATTTTTAGATACACTTAATAATATGTCACATATAATATTGTTATATATTCAATATTCAATTTTATTTTATTTTTTTTGTTGTTATTTAGTAACTACTAAAAATAAAGGATTTGGATTTAAAAAGGACAAAATATAAATAGGTACATGAAATTGTTTTATTTTTTTATTTATGAAAAATAATAGAATGAAAATGATTGAAGCGAAAAATTTTTGTTATAAATTGAATGGATAAATTAATGAATAAAACATATAATGAAGAATAATATTAAATTCAATAATAATTTTGTTTTTAAAGCTATTTTGTATTTTTTGTTCTATTGAATATATAAAATTTGTATGGTACAATACAATGCTTCAAATCTATTAGGTACATGATGATTCTGAAATTGCTTTAACTATATTAAGAAAATTATTCTTTTTTCTAATTAACAAAACTAATATAACAATAATATAACAAAAATAATAAATATATTATACTATCTTAAAAATGCATCTTATAAAAATAAAAATTTACTTCAATTATTTTGTTCAATCTAATATTTAAAATAAAAAAAACATTTCATAACTCATCAATGTAATATTTATTTAAAGAATATATTTATCGTTATCTGCGAGTTATAAAGTAGATATAAATTAAAATTGTATTTTATCTTTCTTATTAATTGTAATATGTTTGAAAATTTTTGTAATCATATAAAGTATTAATTATTGTTTACCGCATGTAACTCTAAACAAATTAAAGAGTTGATTTTTCTTTGCCATCTTTTTCATGACAGCCCGATACATTGATCTATTGAGTGTTAATTACAATCCAAACCATACAGTTGACATCCACATGTATATACCCGAATTCTTGTAGAATGTCATCCGAGCAAGTAATGTTGGGTAATAATAACAACGGATTGTCTAACTTCATAATATTAATTTTTTTTTTCTTTTCTTTTATTGGTTACTAGAGATGTTGTTCCGTTAGTTAGAAAATGGCGTTCGTTCTGTTCTTTTAAATTGTCATTCAACTATTCCACTCATCTTTGCAAAAAAATTATAATTTTAAATTAAATTAAATTTACCATTTAAATTTTTCTTAACTAAAAAAGTGCAAATTTATAAATCTTGAATATAACAATTGATCACTTCCTATTAAAAAACTTGTAACAATGTGTGATATCGTCAGTGTAAAAGGGATGAAATTATATGGAAAATTGGATTGTAATCTAAATTATCTATTTTTAGGAATTGTAAAACGATACGGTTAAAATCACTTTTTTAATAAAACAATATACTTCAAAATTGTATGACCATTGTGATGAGATTCTATTGAAAATGTAAACAGCAATAGGTAAAGCCATTCAAATTTTTCATTTTTTAAACTAAAATTTAATATGATGACAAATCCACATATAAAAATTTAATATTGAGTTGTTTATTCACAAAATTGATTTAAATGGTAACCAAAAGACTAATAGTCATTAAGTATCAATCAAGCGTCAAGACAAAGACAATGAGTTCCAGAGTTCCAGAATTTATTTTAAAATTCAATTTTTACCTTCAGAAAAAAAAACGATAATAGATTTTTTTTTTCAATAGGTATGCATTTGAGTTATTTTATTTTTAATGAAAAAATTTAATTCAAAAAAATCACAGCATTTATCACAAAAACACAGTATTAACATATTTATGAGTTTATGTATATTTTAAATTCAATTTCAAAATTTATTCTTTTCAAATCTATTTTCAATTAATGTTTTTGCATAGCTATTTTTAAAACATTTTTTTCTTTGTTTCTTTCAACAAAATATTCTTGTCTACAAAAATATAAATAACTTTTCAATATATTATTGTAAAATATTTACCAAAAATATTCAAATTTTACTTTCAAAAATTGGAATTTTTTAATATAAAATATCTTTAGATAAATCAATCAGATGTTTTCAAATATATACTTTAAAATTTTTAATAAAATTCAAATATGCACACAACAAAAATTTTAACCCATTTAAAAATTAACACATTGTGGCAGTTCAAACGGTACAATGACAAATTTAACCGTTACTACGTGTCATTTAAAGGAATTTATATTGAGGAAATAGTTAAGGAAAAAAATTAAAATAAAACGCAAATTTAAATAATTTTAATGTTGTCATGTTAAAGCAAAAAAAAAAAAACAAAAAAAATTAAATTTGTAAATGGAAGGGTGCATTAGAAGAGAAAAATTATAAATTTTTAATTTTACTTCAACTTAGAGCTTAATGACATCATATGTGAGGTACTATCTTTCTATAGCAAAAGGAACGATCCGGTTTTTAATTTCGATTATACCCTGAACGCCATCTTACTGAGCAGACTTGATCCAAGTGCTTGATTTGAATTGTTCTTGACCAGACACTTAACGTCAAGATCCATTATAAATCTATAATTAGTTAAGCTAATTCATCCTTAGGTTTCATGAGACGGTAGACAGGTGAGTTTCGGGGCCCTCATCTTTCTAAACTAATGTACATACATAACTTATGTATGATATCCATGCTTGAATACTTTATTCTTAAAGGAAAGTTTAATAAATAATACAAAAATAATTTCGTATAACCATTAATTAAATTTATATATATATTAAAAATTTCCATTTTATAAAATTGAATTATTTAAAATCCATTTCATCAATTTTAAAACACTATGTATCTGTAATAAAATTTTGGTTTGTTCTTGTAAATTATACTATTTTGCTATTATTTAAAGTTCAAAGTTTTAATTATTAATTACATAGACTTTTAATATAATAGAAATTTTATAATGCTAAAAAAATTTTTTTTAATAACCATAAATTGATTTATTAAAGTCGTTAAAAGTTTTTTATAGTTTACATATTACATTTATATTGAAATAAACCTTGCATATAAATTTAATTTTATTCATGTTAATTATGTAATAATAAATGGGTTAGCTACGAATGTTTCTTTTTCAAAATCGCTTCTTTTTTTAATCTCGTTTTTTTAAAATTTACAATTTACAGAAAATACAAAAAAGCAATATTACGTTCAATATTGTTATTGTAAAGATAAAATATAAAAGTAAAAAAAACTTTACTGTAGTGCGTTTATTAATATTTGGTCATAAAATAAATTTCTTTGTTTGTCCATAAAAGTAGATATATTAAGCGCGATTTTGCAGTAGATATATTAAGGTTATTAGTATATTGCAATATTACCAAAAAACTGAAATTTTTTGGTTAAAAGTATTTCTGCAAAATTTTTGAAAATTCATATATTTCAAGTTACAAACTTTCGGATTCCGTACTAAAATTTCACTATTAGTGAGCTAAATAACGATTTAGCTAAAATTCAAAAATGGGGTGATGTCAACAGAGTTGATTTCAACCCCAAAAAGACTCAATGCTGTCTGATCTCGCGGAAAATTGTCACTACTGTTCCCATCCTACTATTTCAGGGAGAAGTTTTGTAGCATTCAACATATTTATACATGTTGGGTATTGAGTTAAACCAGAAATTGACTTGGGCAAATTATATTTTCGGTATAGCCAAGGACGCAGCTAAATGTTTGGGTTTTTTGTATCAAAACTTACTTTTCCGCATCTGATCTTCTCAATATCTATAAAACGTACATTCGGCCGAAAATGGAGTGCATGCACACATTTGGGCGGCAGGCCTTCAAACAGCACTCGGTTATTTAGATAATGTGCAAAACAGAGCTATTCGTCTTATCAATGACCCCAGTAACTTGAATGCTCGCTCCACTCAACCATCATCGCACAGTTGAATCACTAACCCTGTTTTATAGATACCTCTTAGGGATTAACACCTGTTCCAAAGAAATAAAACAGTTAATGCTTCCACTCAAAGTTTTCCAACCAGAAACAAGGAGGGCAACTCAGATGCTCATCCCTACAATGTAGAGTTATCAAGATGGCGAAATACAGCTTATGGAAATTCGTATGTCATGTGCACTTCCAGTTTGTGGAACCATATGCCATCGCATGTGTTCCCTAAAGTTGGTAATTCCTATGTTTACTTAAGTTTAAGAAGAACATTAACGTCTTTCTTCAAAATGTCCCTCCAAATTTTCTTACCTATCCCCCATAATCCAAATTTCTCAATTCCAATTTCCCCAAGTATCCTTTTCACATCCCAATTCCCAAAATCAAATAGTGCTTTTATATTAAAGGTTCCATCCTAAAGTTTGATTTTAAAAGGGGGAGTGGTTTTGGTTGTTTAAAGTCCAACACTACCCTGAGGAAGCACGTGCAGTTCCTCTTGGTGACTTTCGAGTTTTCTACCAACCCTTGTAAAAAAAAATAATTATAAAAGTCATATAAAGAATCACGTAAAATCAAATTTTTTAATATTTTATTTTTGAAATTTAATTTACGCCGGTCAAATTTAATTTAAGAAATAAAATGATACAACGAAATTTTGAAAACATCCCTTACTACATCTCAAACAATATTTAAAAAATAAAAAAAAAGAGAATTTAAAAAACGAACATTCGTAGGGTAACCCTATAATAATAAACTCATAGATATTAGACAAATTTTAGTTGAAAATTCTTGAATGAATCTAATACGAAAATTATACAATTTATTAGATCCGTTTGGAAAATAATAATTACTATTTTAACTAAACTAATTGGTACAACAAAATAGGAATATTTTCCTTTTTAAAATTTATATTCCAAAAATTAAAAATATCCAAAAAATTAAATTAGAATTAAAATAAAAAAACATAGTAAATTAAAATTTTGGAACTCTTAAATTTATAATTTTAGGACATCATTAAATCAAAGTTATATTATGTTTATATTTTTATATTTTACTTTAATGTATTAATTTAAAACTTACCATACTAAAGTGTTAATATTGAATTTTGTTAAAAATAAAAAAAAAATATAAAAGTTAAATTGTATCGGGGCTTAAAATGGGTTTAAGATGAACTATTTTCTTTTGAAAATATTTTGCTTCTGTATTCACTCTTCTAGAATAGGACTTTTTTATAGCTTCATGATTTATTACCCCACATTCTTTTTTCCCATACCTTTTTATTATACCCTACACATTAAGTATAGGGTATATTAACTTTGGTATGGTGTTTGTAACCACCAAAAGGAAGCGAGTTAGGTATAGATATTCTGAATCAGGATCACCGCCTGAGTCGATTTAGCGATGTCCGTTCGTCCGTCCGTACGCACGATAACTCAAAAAATAATGATGCTATCTTGATGAAATTTATACTGTAGGTTAACAATGACTAAGATAAGGCGGGGATTGTAAATAGGCGAAATCGGACCATGCGTTCGAGTACCTCCCATACAACTCCCAAAACCTAATACGCATATTTTCGAAATTAATAAAGATAGAAACTTAAAATTTTGTACGAGGGTGTGTTTTTCTGAATCCCTGATATCCCCAAAATTTGAGATGAATTGGAGTGGTTGTTCGGGTACCTCCCATACAAATCCCAAAACCGAACATGCATATCTTCGAAATTAATAAAGATAGGAACTTCAAATTTGATACGAGGGTGCTGTTTCCTGAATCCCTGATTTGTCCAAAATTTGAGATGAATTGGAGGAGCTGTTCGGGTATCTGCCACACAACTCCTAAGACCAAACAAGCATATCTTCGAAATTAATAAATATATAAACTTGAAATTTGATATAAGAATGTTCTACCCTGTTGATGTCTCTAAAATTTGAGATGAATTGGGGTGGTGGTCCGCGTGCCTTCACACACTTCCCCCCAAGACCTAACAATCATATTTTCGAATTTAATAAAGATAGAAACCTGAAATTTTGTACAAAGGTTGTAACAGCATTTATTTTTTTTAGCTTGTATTAAATACCTAACTAAAATAATTTGTGGATTTTTAATTTAATTTGAATTTTTTAGGTGTAGGGTATAAATAAGTCGGTTGCATCGACTTACTGTTATTTTTACTTGTTTTTCTTCTATTTTTTTTAAATATTAATCATCATATGCTAATTTTCCTCTTCTTAACATTTTTGATAACTTTCAAATTTTACACATGCTATCGGTTTTTCTACTACTTAATATTTCTAAGTCACGTTATATCTATCTTCAGGCCCACACCCTTATTTTTATTTATGGAGTATCAATTGAAATATTTCTTAATTGTCGTATTATTATTATATATTGGGTTTTTCGAAGATTTCAGTGTTTTTTGTACTACAATTGGTATATGCATATAATATATTAATATGATTATTTATTAAACTGTGAAATTGTACCTATAGAAGGAAGGAAAGGTTTTGGTGTTATTTTCGATAAACTTTAGAAAGGAGTCGAGAAATTAGACAGGAATTGGAATAAAAATCGAATGTGAATTGAAATTGATTAAGATTCTCCTTAAATTGTTGTTAATTGTAATAAGACTTAGTATCGTTTAGTAAGAAAAGTAGTTCATTAAGATTTAAGATTTTTTAGAAGTACATACCTACATTTTCTTTCTACAATAAAATTTTTATTTTGGTTCATGTTTTCTTACATTAAAAACGAAATGATAAAAATATTCTGTTAAGTTTTTTTTTATTCAACCTTAAATAACATTTAATTTATATAATTATAGGCACATCAAAAATGCTATATCCATATTATATCCAAAATACATTTAATTTTTAATTTTTTTTTTTTTGTAAATAAATGATCCTTTAAATAATATATCCTTTTGTAAATCAAGTATTGGTTTATATATTCTTTGAAAAATCTAATTAATAAGTAGGATGCCAAAAAAGTTTATGGGTTGATGATCATAATTTAATTTTGTTTTTTTTAAATTTTACTAATTTTGTTTTTGGTTGTTGTCAAAAAATTATTGATTATTAGCAAGTTGCAATTGTACTAAAGTGATTAAATTTAATAAAATTCCACAAAAGAAATTCAACATAAAATTATTTCCAATATCAAACATTCCATATACATTAAATTTTTTACGTTGTAAGCAAAAGTTATCGATTATATTCTGCATCTGAAATAATTATATATTTAAAAATATTTATATAAAGTATAAATATAATGCATATATATATAATGTATATATATAAAGTTAATTTTAAATTGTATAGTTCAATAGACTCTGGTATAACACTAAAATTAAAGATATTATATTACATAAAAATCTATAAATACAAAAAATGTATTTTGTGTCAAGTAAAATTAAAATGATATACATATGTAATATTATGTATGTATATGTATTTAAATAAACATTGCAATTTTTAAAGTAATTCATCTGGGTTTTTACGAGTAATGTTTCTTTGAACATCTTTTGTCTCATTTATAGTGTTTATTTCAGTCAATTTTAGTAAAAAATACAATGCAGTTGTTTTAAATGGTTCATCGAATTAAAGAACAATTCAATTGACTTATGAATTTTGGTGAAAGCTCGATTGATCTCCAACATCATTGCTATTAAATTAATTTGATGATCTAATGCAAATACTTGTTGTAAAATTCAATAATTTTGCTTTATTCGAACACAGCTTTAGCATTTCTTGAAACATTAACCATTTGTGCATGTTAAAAGATTGCGAAAAAAAAGAAATACTAAAATTTTTAGATCCAAAATTTAAAGTAATAGTATATAATGTTAATAATATCTAGTAACGGTTAAAATTCGTACAATATCGAATGAAAATCTCTGGATATTAACAGTTGAAAAAGTCATAACCCATAACCAATTAAATCAGGCGCAGAAAATAGAAATAAATATACCATACGTTTAAAAAATGAAATACAATTATATATTATTTAGAGAAATAACCAGACACAGCTGTCCTAACAATACAATATGGTTCAAAACATTTCATTAATAATTGACTAAATGTAAAATCCTCTGGACTAACTTCAAAATATCAGTGCAAAACTGTATGAAATGGAGGTGCCAATTGGTAGCCCAGTTCTCCCAAGAGAAATAAGGAAAATAATAAAAAAAAAACTGGTTAAAACTTACGTTATATAAACTATGTATCGACCAAACAACTAATGAGTGAACCTATTTATAATTTTCCTAAAAATATGTGAAAATCAACATTATATTAAAATTAAATTTCATTCAATAATAAATTATGTTATACGAGAGTCTAACTATTATTATATGGCATAATTAATATTCACCTTTAAATTTAATACTCTAAATTCAATATTTTTTAAAATTTCAACAAAATGATCTGAATTAATTAATAAAGTAAATTCATTTTCCAACATATTTATGGAAATCATTAAAACAATAATTGTTAAACTTGATGGTACAATAAAAATATAATTTAATATTACATTAACTTTCCGTTTAGTAAAAAGTATTATTGTTCTATTATAACATACATTAAATATTGTTATAAAAATAAAAAATATATAATTAAATATTAAAAAATTAAATATTTTTTCAATTTTTTTATATAATTTAAAAATATCTGCATACATTTTTAATAATTTTTGTAGTTTTATTAAATATTTTTGTTCAAAATTTTTATTAATTTTATTTATATTAATAAAAAAATATTTTCTTATATTTTTTAATAAAATACGTATAATTAACATTAAAAATAATATAAAAAAATTTGAAATTACTAAAACAAAACGTATATACATTTGACATAATCTAATAAAAATATCAAAAGTATTTAAAGATTTTCCATTTAAAGTAGTTTGAAAAATTTTAAGAAAAACTAAAAAAAAACCTATTAATGCTAAAAATTGCATTATAATAAATTGTTTTGATAATATTTTAAATTTTTTTTCAAATTTTGATAATTTAATATAAATATTTAATAATTTATTTAAAAATTTTTCAATTTTATTATGATTTTTATATTGTATTATTAATTGTATTAATACACCAAAATTACATATAAAAAGATGTATAAAACTAATAAAATAATAATAAAAACTTTCTTGAACATTTTTACTTTTTAGTTCAATACTTTTATAAGTTATATAACTTGGTAAAATAGCTGTTATTAATTGTATAATAAATGTTATTAATAGCATTAATTTTGAATATTTTATATTCATTTTATTTTTATTTTTTTTAGTTTTAACATTTAAAATTCCAAAAATATTAAAAAATATTAAATATATTCTAATGATAACTAGCATATTTTTTCAAATTTTTATAATATCTTTTGTATTTTAATATAATAATAATATAATAATGAATAATTATATAGATATAAATAAATAAATAAATAAATATTTGACAAATTTTAATATCAAATATAAATTTTAAATATACTCTGACCGTTATTCGGTTTTATTACTGTATTCTAAAAGAACTGTTTAGAAAATGTACAATTTTAATTTTTCTTTTTATTTTTTGCCACATAAATGTGATTTTAATTGTATTTTACATTTAAATAGATAAAGTAAATGATAATTTTTAATTAATTGTAATAATATTTGCAATTACATTTTAAAATTAGGTATACCTTAATGGAATCATTAATAATTTTTATAAAACTAAACGGTTTTTTTTGTCCCCTGACTTAAGAATATTTTTTTTTAAACCAAAATTTTAATGTTTAATAAAACAATAAAGGATAATCGAATTATATATTTCGTTTGGAAGGTTGTTTTAACCAAGTTTATATTACTATTAATGTACGATTTAAAAAACAAAAACACAGAACCTATCGTAAATATTGAAAGATATTATTTCCAGTTTTGAAATACCTAATTTTCATTATTTAAATTGAAATTTTTTTTTGATTTATTTTATTACATTTTTATTTCTTTATTTCCATAGCCTTTAAACAGTGCAAACAGTTCGGATACTATCATGACAGTTGAAGTGTTAAACTCTCTATTCTAGATTAAGAAAGAATCTCGAAAGACACCAATGAGATCAACGCTCGGATTCTCTTTGGTACTGTTGAACTTTAACCAACCAAAATCGACCTCTCTTTTAAGTTAAATATTAGATTAGAACCTATGGTATAATGTACTGTTTGGTTTGGGTATTGGGAAAATAAGAATAAAGGAAATTTGGAAATATGAGAAGTTACTGAATGTTGGGAGGATTGTTTGAAACATAGATGTTGATGTTCTTCTTGAATTTTACGCAGCCCTTCTTATTAACTGTTGAAATTTTTAAGAGGAAGTATTATTTTCTAAGGTTTTTATTTCTTTCGAACATGTTCCTATACCAACAAAATATCTATCAAATAGAATAAATGCTCCAATGAAACATCCAGGACGCAGTCAGAAGTCAGATTTGAGGTAGCAATGGGATAGTTTACTAAACGAAATGTCCTATTTTGAATTTTGTCTAGGTCTTTAATGCTGTTTGTGAGGCTCCTGCTCAAATGTGTGCATTGTACTACATGCTAGGTCTTATGAATAAATTATAGATAGTTAGCAAATCTAAGGACGAAAATTAGGTCTTAAAGCGATACAGGAAGCGCAAATATTTCGTTGTTTCCTTAGCTATCCCAAAAACATAAAATTTTTATTTAATACATAATGCATAAATATATAAATAAATAAATAAAATATAATATATTTTTAAGTTATACGAATATTCTTCAGTTTAATAATAATAATGGAAACTAATTTGAAATATAAAAATTTTCGTGATTTCCGCTTTTCTAAGTGTCGCTTAATTGGGAAAAGTATTGAAATTTTTTCTTAAAAATTTTTTGTTCTCTATTTACATTGTTTAGGCCAATATGTCAGGTTTGAAAATTAAAATTGCATTTAGAAAGTTTAAAAATTTGAAGATGACCAATAGCGAAGTGCATAAATTAACGGCCTTTCAGTTGAATGGTCTCGAGTTCAAATACTGATCATATCAACATATTGTAATGTAAAAAAAATAAATAACTTAGATAATTCTAATTTAATACTGCTACTACAATTACCTCACATTATCACTTTTCATCACATTATATTTGGGTGGGGAAGCAAAAAAACTAAGGAATTTTTAAATTTTTCCTTTGAATTTATCAAACCATATACAAATCGGGGATATGATAACAATTTGTTATCATACGTTCTAAAATAAATAATTCCTAAGAATCTGAGTCTTTACAAGTATCAGTATATAAAAAGTATGTAATATAATAAATTTGTAATGATTGAAAAAGAAAACCATCGTTCAATTAAATAAAAAAATAAAATTCCTAATAATGTGAATTTCACAGTCCAACTTCTATTAATTTCAATTGAAAACCAAGCTATTACATATTACTTATCTTGAAAAGTAAAATAGCATTTATTATATACTCGTATATATATATATATATAGATACTCTAATATCACCATTATTAATTTCAAATAACAAATACTATTCTGTAGTGATATATTATTTCGCCATTTATTAATACGAAAAATAGTATTAAAACTGCAAAAAATATTTTGAGAGTTCAATAGACTTACATATGTTCTCCACTAATTGATGATTATAATTTTTTGTAGGGAAACTATTATTTTTTGAAACAAAATACCAAATTTAGGCTTGATTAAATTTTCTTAGAAATATTTTTTTTTACATATAATTAAATTTTGAAGTAACTCGATTATTTTTGGAAATTATGTAATTGATTATGATGAAAGTTGTACGTCCTTATTCTCAATTAAATAAATAACTGGTAATAATTTCTAGTATAATTTAATAAAAGAATTAATTAAATTAAATTGAATAGAAATTGGTATCACAGGAGGTTTAATAATATTTTCCAAAGAAATTAATTAATTTATAATCAATTAAAGTTTAGTATTTAGTAATAAACGATTTGGCATATCTAACTATATTAATAAAGTTTGCAAAATATTCTATTTGAAAAAAACCACTTCGGTCATTAGTTTCAATATTCATTATACATAGATAAATAGATGGTAAAATGCTGTACAACGTTAAGAAAATTCATTCAAAAGGACAAAGATCTGGAGTTTTTATTTTCAAATCCAAATTAGTTTTTATATCTAAAGAGAAGCAAGGAGAACATCTTCTGTCCACCTCTTCGTAGTTACAATACCTGGATGGCAAAATTCAGTAAATGGGAATGGGACGTTTATTACTAATATTAGAACCTCATATATTCCCTATAATTGGAGATGATTACATTTTCAGTTCACATAAGTTTAAGGAGAATGTTAACACTTTTGTTCATTACATTCCTGCAAACATTAAACCAATTTTTACTCCATAGCAGAATTTTCCATTGCCCAACAGTATTATAGTAGTAAAAGTTCTCTAACCTATTATTTGGTCAAAAGGGAAGGTGGTTTTTAATGGAAGTCTCACATGTTGGTGTGTTGGTGTCGACCTGCTTCTCTTTATCGTGTTTCGATGATTCCGACGTACCCCTGTTACAAACAATTGAAAAATTAAAGCTTACGGTATATTAAAAGTAAAAAATGTCGCTTTTAAAATGTTTATAGTTAAAAAAATTATTTAAAAAAACGTGAAAGACTGTAGAAGTTGACTGTGCTAACATACAACATAAATTATATAATTTGCTTTTCTCATAAAATTAAATCATACTTTACTAATATCTGTGTACCGAGAAATATTTATGTAAATTTTGAATTTGTATCACAGCTACCTGAAGTTGTTGTGAGAAACCAATCAAATTTCACAGAAGTTGTTAACAAAAAAACTTAATAATCTTTTATAAAATTTCAGATGTCTAATTTTATTAAGTAGCAAGATATGAGAACTTGCACAAACATACTCCGTTGGAACAACTAAATTTTGTATGATTTTGGCATAAAATTTAACTTTTTTTAACAAAATTTGAGCTAGTCTAATTAGACACTGAGTTATGCTCATATAAAAAAGGAAGTTGTATGAACCCTATTCAGAAATGGTAAACATTTTAGAATCTTAGTTTTATTCGTTTTTGAGTTATTGTTATTGAATGAACAAATCCACATAGCTAAATTGCAGCCCCTTAACTTTGAATTCAACTTTGAGCGAAAATATGTATACTTTTCATATTATTTGATCGCCCCTCTTTTATTGTGTAACAAACATAATTGAAAAATGATTATACTCTTAGAACTATTGTTCGTACGGTTGTAAAAATAAATATTTCTTACTCCTTTCTGAAAACCAAAAATATTGTCCATTTTTAATTTTTTAACAAAATCAATATCATAATTTTTAATATAACGGATATCATTAATTTTGTTGAATTAAGATATCCTTTTTTTGTTTAAGTTTTCCCAAAAAGTTTTTGTTTTTGTTAACTGGAAATAATTCCGTCTGAGATTCTTTAATTGGGATTCTTTTTGCAAATATAGCATTAAACATATTTAGCATTTACATAATTTGAGCAATTGTTCTACTATTTTCCCACCATTTTCCTATCATAAATAAAATTAATTGATTTTTGAAAATTTGTATACACTTCAACCATTTTTCTAACAATTTGTTTAAAGCTATCAAAATGTACTATGAGTCATTTTTTCCGGTTTTAATTTTCTTTCTTAAATCCCATATGTGAGTGGTTTATTAATGTAACAAAATTTTTCTATATCTTTTCTAACTTAATTTATTTTCATAAGCTAAGCGATAAAAATTAGTTCTTTGTTGCTTTTATCCGTTTAAAGAAAAATATATACATAGTTATAACATGTATTTATGCTTAACTCGTATCCACAATGAATGTTTTATTAAGGGAAAAATTAATATCTCCAATCTCAAAAGATTTAATAATTTATGAATTTGGTATTTTTTTGTGTAATATAACGATTGCGAAGTTTATTAAGAAAAGCAAAAAGAAATGATAAATTCTCGGATTTAAAAGAGAAAAAAACAAGGCAGTATATAAACCAAAGGTTCTTAAAAGCGCACATTTTTCAAAACACTGTACAAACTGCTTAGAATTTTTGAATGCGCACCAAATTTTGAAAATTTACTTAAAATTTCATATAATGGGAAAAAATCAAAAAAATAAAGAGACACTTTCTTTAATTTTAAGAGAAATCTACATAATTAAGAAAAATCATTAAGACATGTTTAAAAATATAAAGTTGAAACTTTAATTTTTATCTTTTTTTTTTTTGAAAAAATTTGTACAGTTGCGTAAGTTATCTTTCAACAGGGGGTTGTATAGAACAATTTTCTGATACAACTTACACTTTTTTTAAAAGATCTATAGAACAATAATTTTGCCTTCACAAAACGGTAAATTTAAATAAAAATAAAAAAAAAAATTATTGAATGGCGTTTTTAAATTGAAAATAATGTTTAAAAGAACTTGAGATATACATATTTAAAAATAGAACTTTTTCAAAGTTTGAGGGGCTGCAGTTTTGTAATGAATGGGGCTACATAAAAAAATTGTTCTACAACATTAATTATTTTAAGAGACCTACCCATGGTCGAAAATTTCATTACTCTATCTTTAACTGTGTAGAAGTTTTGTAAACAAACAGACGAACAGAGAGTAACTAATAGGCACATTTTATCAAAATTTTTTTTGGAAATGTGCTAAAAACGGGCAACGAAATAATAACTCTTAAAATAAAAATTATTATCTTAATTCTTTAAAAATTTATTACAGTTATGATAACAACAATAAACGAGGGAGTATTTAAAGTATTATTAAAGGCGCATATTTGCACAAAACACCAAATACTAATGTTGTAAATTGGATACAATTTTATATATCTTAGAAGATTCGTTATCATATAGGATTGCTGAAGTAAAAATTTTTTATTTCTGACTCCTGATAAATGGTAGCTATAATTAAACGAAGAAAATATAAACATTTCTTATGAGACAGATTATATTCAAACCTTCGATTAAAAACTGCCAATTTCGCATAAAGCTAAATTTAGAAGTATAAGAGGTCAAATAATTTTCATTATTTCTTTTTCATATAATGATAAATATTGGGTATTGCAAAAATATATATTATGCATATTTATTTAGGTTTAAGTTTAGTATCCCAGAGTTCGACCTTATCATATTGATAAAGTATTTGATGGCTATAGTTGAATACAATGATGCCCTAATTGAATACAAGCAGGCAAAACATTGTAAGAAAATATTTATATTCATCAATATTCATGTTTTTTTTTTTTTTTTGCTTTTTCCATACCAGGAATTGTTTTCACGGAATTTTACCATGTTAATTTGATTACGATGATGGTTCATGGTAAATTACTTGCGATCAACTAGGCTAGAATCAAAATATTCTGTATAATTTTGGTTAAAAAATTTTGAATATATACCTTGTATTTTTTTTAACATTAGAAAAAGCGTTTATTTAAATGGAATGGTTAAGTTTATGCAATAACCATGGATCTGTTTATATTTAAAAGCAAAAATATTCTACAATATCTATTAATTTTTGAATTTTTCAAAATAAGTTTATAAAGTTGAATTTTGTCAAAACAAATTTGTATTTTTCCAAATTTTTTTTGATGAAAAAATTGCCGTTGATTTTTTTTAGTTAAGCTTTCATATATATACAAGTTTTTTTCACAAGAATTTTAATTCTTAATAACTATATAGCTTTTACAACACTTTGTAGTAGTCGATTTGACGATAATATGTAAATATATTTTTAAAATAACTTCATAACTTTTCTTCTTTTCCACGATCTTCACAATGCTTTATGCAGTTTAAAGACCTTGTGCGTATCCGATAGTTCCTTGATCTTAAAAGTTCAAGATAGTTCCGATAGTAAAAGATAGTATCCGATAGTTCCATATCGATTTTAATAGATATCATATCTTTATATAGAATGGTAGTGTGTTCTAATTAATTGAAAATATCGAAAATAATATGAATGCATAAAGTATACAATGGAGGGAGAGATATTTCAAAAAAAATTAAGTACCAATATTTCAATGCTTTCTTTTTATTGTATAAAACAGTTATAAGAAAATGAGGAAAATGAAAAAACTTGGTAAATTAAAAACAAATTTAAGCATAAACGAGGAAGAGTGCAGTAGAGTAGACTGTGTCAACTCTGGGATACTCGTATGAACGTAATATATCCTGTTTCTATAAAACTTGATCATCTTTTAAAAACATTCAGATGTTTTAGTACCGAACTACAGAGATATATTTATGTAAATTGTGGAGTTGTATGACAGCTACCCGAATATATTGCGCCTAGCTTCATTAAGTTCCAAGAAATGCAAGAAGCCTGAACCGGCTGCTTTAGACCAATCAAATTTTACAAAAGTTTTTGGCATGCAACTCGACACTTTTTCACTAAATTTAAGATAGCTAGCTTCAATAGACACTGAGTTATTTTCATTTAAAAAGAGATATTGTATGGCAACTTTCCGAACCTGCCATATCATCATAACCAAATTTTACAGAAGTTGTTGCCATAAAACTGGATCATCATTTGCAAAATTTCAGATACCTAGATTGAATAGACACTGGGTTATTTCCATTTAAAGAAAGAAGTTGTATGGCAGCAAAACTAACAATTTTGTAAAAGTGACGTAAAAAAAATTTCAGCCTCCTAGCTCCTTTATTTTTTGAGTTATCGTGCGGATGGACGGACGGACGTACATGGCTTAATCGACTCAGAATTCGATTCTGAGTCGATCCATACCTTTGACACTATATCTAGCTCGACTCCTTTAAGGTGTCACAAACGTAATGGCAAATTTATTATACCCTTGAACATAGTTCATACGGGTATAAAAATTATTCAGAGTACCGTCCGAAAAATTTACAATAAAATTTCTAGAATATTGAAATTTTTCCTATACTTAATTCTATTCAATTATTTAAATATAAAAATAAGAACCTATATATTAAGTAAAATTTCTATGTTTTTTGTTTTTTTCTTGAAAGATTTAAGTTTTTTATCCAATTAAAATATAATTTTTATTTATTGAGTTTACATTTTCTAGAAAATACTTCATTCCATTCCAACAAAATATTAACTTATAAAAATATTTTACGTTTGATTTAATACTGAATTAATAAAAAATATAAGTATGGGTACATAAATCTATTAAAAAATATTATCAAATACTCATATATTAATAAAATATCCTGTCATTATATTTTTCATTCATTACTTCCATATAAACTTTTATGTATCTAAGATCTATATTTTAAATTGCATAATCAATTCTGAATTAAAACAAAAACAATTATAATAATATAATTAAAACATTTATAAGTCATTTATTTAAGGATAATTTATTACTATACATTAACAAGGATTTTAATATAAAATTGAAATTAAGAACAACAATATAAAATATTTTGGATTTATTTTGTGCATCCTTGAAAGTATTTACTTAGAATTTATGATCATCTAGATTCTAGATTCTAGAATATCTATGCCAATTTTTGAATATGCCAATATGTCAATTTTTGTAACAATCCACTAAGATATTTATATGATTCTATTTATCATATGGTGAAATAAAGTAAACCTTTAAAATATTTGCGTTTCTTTTACGGACTAAACTAAATAAACTACTCTTTTCTAATCTACGCGACTATACCAGTCTTTGAGAAAGAGTAGATGATAGTCATTTAGGGTCTATTAAAATTTTTCAACAAAAAATTTGGGTTCCATTTATTAACTAATCCCATAACTACTCTTTTCAATAATATAATCAAATATAAAGAAATAATAAATATAAAGAAAAAGAAATAAATAAAATAATTCTTGTATACAATAAAAAAGATGGAGCAAAAAAAATATATAAGTATAGCTTTAGTAGTATTCGCGTTTCACAGTTCCAGTGCTTATTGCTGTAGAAACAATTTTAATGGTAAAATTTTTTCGAAGTTCTTTATTTATAAATCCTTAAAATTTTCAAATATTTTTAAACACTAAATAATTTTTTAAATAATATGTACAAAAATTATTTAAAACAATTTAATTCTTATTTTAACTACAATTTAAAGTTTATATTTTGTAATTTCTTATTGTTATATTGAGAAAACTGAAATTTAGAACCTTACCTTTTTATTTTCACATATTCTCAAAACATTAGCTGTTATTATTCACTTTATTTTATAGTTTTCAATAGGTTCAATTGAATGATTTTGTTTTTAAATTTTCAATAAAGTTTGCGGCCTCGGTGACCTAGTGGGTATGAGCGTATAAAATACGATGTAAATACCGAGGGAGTGTGGGTTTGAATCCCACACACGTTGTAAGTGTTATTCCACCTTACGACATTTACAGCCACGCCTGAAAAGGAAAGGCTGTGTAATTTCCTGTTCACATTTAACATTTATGTGGCAGAGGAATGCACCAAAAAAAAAGCCTCTAAAGTTTTTTTTATTTGGGAAAAAAGTTTTGTTATTAAACATTCTCCTTTCATAGTTTTCAGAGTCTTATTAAAATTTTAAATTTTCAATATTTTCTAAATAAAATGATATTTTCTAAGAAAAAAAAAGGAACTGATTAATGAAATTGAATTTCCTTTAGCTATCATAAAAACCGTGATAGAAATGAGTTTATCACTTTCTCAGACTTTTATTTATGGAAAGAAAGGTAAACCTTCCCCTAGGGAATTTCTTATTATATCTTGATAGAATAAATCTAAATATTTTAATAACAAAAACATAAGTATAGTATCTTCTTATATCTTACACTACTTACTAAATAAATATTTAGGTATATAATGGACACAAATAGGATTTTTATATAATTGAAATTATAAATTCTTGAATTGTTGTGCTAACGAAAATGTGATATGGTAGTACTTTAAGAAAAAGACTAAAAAAATAATATAAAATATACTACCAAGAACAGAACTGTATAAAACAGTTAAAATAAGATACAAACAATATTAAAGACCAGACCTAAAGTCTTATAAGTTATCCAATAAAAGCATATTTAAACTAGAAAATAAGAATTTAAATAGCTGGCCTAAAGATATAATGCAGGCTAGACCGTTTTTTAGGTAATTAATAATTTTATAAAATTCTATATATAGCTGTCATCAATATGTAAACCTAAAGTTTGGTTTAAAAGAGGGCGGTTTTGATTGGTTCAAGTTTAATACTATTCGGAAGCAACTAATGCAATTTCTCTGGGTAACCTTTCATTTGGGCTTCGTATAAAAAAAAATTAAAGAGCTGATTTCCAAACCTACAACATCTGAAACTGTTCTGAACTTCTACCGGCTATAATTACCACCTTGAACTAAATTTAATAAATCATCAAAAATATTACCTTTTTTTTTTTTTTGATTATTTTTTATTTATAATAAATTATTTTAAAGAAATACATTAATAATTTATTATGGCTTCAGATTATTAGATGGCTAAATATTATTATCATTAATTATTTATTATGGCTTCAAATTGTAAAAGAATATTACTGGCAAATCTGGTCAGAGGCGTCGCAAAATCGATATAATCTTTAAGTATAATTGTAACTGAAATTAAAATGATTATATTTGAAATAGGAAAAGTTGTTATTCGTATTCAAAAGGTTGCGCTTGATTTTGGAAAGGTTAAGGTTTGGGTTTGAAAAAGTTAGCGAGATTTCTTACATAAAAGGCTACAGTAGAACCGAAGTCCAATTGGAATAGTTGAAAAGTAGGCAAAGTAAGTAGATGGTTTATGGTATGGTTTTATAATATACTTTTCAAAAAAATTTATTTTAGTTTAGAAAAAGCTCTGAAAAGTCAATAAAAGTCAATGCAAATATATGACCGGAATGAGTTAAGTATAGGTACCAAATAATATTTTGTAAATAATTCAATAAAAAAAGACAACCCAGTTACAATTTTTATACTTTTACTTTAGTCGGAGCATATTAATTTTTAATATAGCTGAACCAAAAATTAGTACATCCACTCAAAGTTTTCGAACGAGAAAGAAATATCACTGCAGCTGCTCACCTACAGAACTGTTAAAATGGCGTAACCCAACTTATACAAATTTGTTTGTTATAAACACATCGGCTTTATTTAATTATGTGGTTATATAAAATAGGTTCTTTAAAGTTACTAATTAGTAAATTTACAATATTGTTAACATTAACATTTTTCTTTGAAATATTTTTTCAAATTTTCCGGAAAAACTCACACTGTTCGATTAAAACGAACCTTATGCTTATAGTATAGTTCTTTCCTTGTCTAATTTTTCTTTCTGAAACTGAAGTAAATGTTTTTTTTTTTTTTCTAAATTTTACCATTAACAAAATAAACAATTTAAAAAACAAATATGGACTCTGTTTTAATCAAAGTGTACTTATTTTTGAAGTGCAAAATAATTTACCTTGAATTAATTTAGGTAATTTTCACTTTATCATATGAACACTACAGTATATTTTTTCCAAGTATTACATTTAACACATTTATCAAACTTAGTTCATAATTCAGTAATATTAATAAGAATATCCTGAAAAAAAGAAATAATAAATAATCGCAAGGACATAATCATAAAAATATGGCTACATGTAATATGTGAATTGTGAATTGATTTTTTTATGCGAACAAATACTCATACGTTTATAAGCTAATAACATTTTTATTACATAATACATCAAAATTAATAGTGGAATTATAGGAAAATTACTTGATTATGGATACGAAATGGAAAGTGCTGTATCTAATATAAAATAGTCACAAAGGAAAATGAATAAATAATATCTCAATCCTCAATTTACATCCATATATATTTCATGTTATAATAAGATTGAGTTAATTTATTGCACACATAAGTCTATGGTTTTTATTTTTTAAAAGATATGATTGGTTAAATATAATTATGAAAAAAAAAAATTATATCTCAGCGTGCTGCTTGTAATGCACTAAATCACTTGACTTTTGGGACCAAATTTTGAAAGCACTAAACAAAAAAAAATGTTTATTTAAGTATTAAATTTTTACGTGAATAAACTGATAAAAAACTGATGTTTTGTTTTTTGTTTTAGGAAGTATTAACAGTATTTATGCGTAAATTATAAAAATAAAAAAAGATTAATTAGATTATTTATGTTAGTAAAAAGCAAAATGTTTAATAAAAAACTTGAACAATCTTTTAACTGAGGTAACAAACTGCGAAAAAATACGAATGCAAATATTCCATTTAACCCATTTCTTAATTATTATTAAATATTTGGTTACAAAAACAGAACCAACTATCTAAGGAGAGGAGATTTTGAATATAATTTGTTGATAAGATACTTATCTAAAAAAATCAATTTTAAAAAATTTACAAATACCAATTTTGGCAAGGTGGCATAAAACCTAGGGCAATAAAGCCTAATATGCCTTAGCTCCAAATTGAATTAAGAAATAGCGTCTAATTGGCAAAATTTCGCTTTATGCATTATTTCTCATTCTAATTGAAAATAAAACCTATATAGGCTTTAATACCAATTCCAAAACTATTATTCTGCAAAAACAATCTCGGAGAGTTGTTTAGTTGTTAACATTCCTTCGAAACTAATGAAATAAGTTCGACAAGTCAAAAATTAAATGATTTCGATTAAATTCAACATACGAACTTATTTCACTGTTTAATTTTTATATTAATAGGATAATAAATTGAATTTTTAAAAAGTGTTGCACATTCCTATTTTCAGATAAATTTTAGATTAATTAATCTAACAATATATGCAGATAATAAGTATACAAAAGATATATTTTGTGTAAATATCTAAAATAATTAAAATTATAAGAGTTTCGTTTTCCATTATTTGCTCTTAAACTATAAAACACAGATTAGCACTTTCCTGTAGAACATTCTAAATTCTTTAAAAAAAAAAATTGGGTTCATTTGAAAACGAGGAAGAGTGCAGTAAAGTAGACTACGTCAACTCTGGGATATCCGTATGAACGTAATATATCCTGTTTCTATAAAACTTGATCATCTTTTAAAAACATTCAAATGTTTTAGTACCGACGTTAACTACAGAGATATATTTATGTAAACTGTGGAATTGTATGAGAGTTATCCGAATCTATTGCGCCTAGCTTCATTAAGTTTCAAGAAATGCAAGAAGCCTGAACCGGCTGCTTTAGACCAATCAAATTTTACAAAAGTTTTTGGCATGCAACTCGACACTTTTTTACTAAATTTCAGATAGCTAGCTTCAATAGACACTGAGTTATTTTCATTTAAAAAGAGAAGTTGTATGGCAACTATCCGAACCTGTGATATCATCACAACCAAATTTTACAGAAGTTGTTGCCATAAAACTCGATCATCATTTGCAAAATTTCAGATACCTAGATTGAATAGATACTGAGTTATTTCTATATAAAGATAGAAGTTGTATGGCAGCTACTCGAACCCGCCGACCGAAAATGTTGGATTTAAATAGCAAAACTAACAATTTTGCAAAAGTGACGTAAAAAAAATGTCAGCCTCCTAGCTCCTCTATTTTTTGAGTTATCGTGCGGACGGACACTGAGTTATTTTCATTTAAAAAAAGAAGTTGTATGGCAGCTATCCGAACCCGGCGGCCGAAAATGCTGGATTTAAATACCAAAACTAACAATTTTGTAGAAGTGACGTAAAAAAAATTTCAACTTCCTAGTTCCTTTATTATTTTGAGTTATCGTGCGGACGGGCGGACGGATGCATATGTATATGGCAAAATTCGCTTCTGAGCCGATCCATACCTTTGACATTATATCTAGCTCGACTCCTTTAAGGTGTCACAAACGTAATGGAAAATTTATTATATCCTTGAACATTTTTCATACGGGTATATAATGAAATGAAACTGAATTAATAGAATATTAACTAGAAAATATTTTAAAAATCATTATTTTATTTCCTCAAATCAAACCAATTCTATGAATAAAATGCCAGTCGTTTGGAAAATATTGTTTAATTGTGTGTAAAATTTTCTTTAACAAGAAATCACTTATAAATCTTGCAAGAAATGTTTCTTTTCTATATAAATATAATAAAGAATAATATTTCCGCAAAAATTTTCATTAAAAACACGCAAAATTTTCAATTAAATCAATAAATGAACCATTAAAGATTATTTTAGTTCATCACTTTCATTGCCCACACATTTAATTTTGTTTTATTTTGTTTTTTTTTTTTTTCATTTCCGTTTTTGTTATCCTGGATTTATTATGGAATTTAATTAAAATAATGTTTAACTAATAATTACGGTTGTTATTGAAAGTTTTAAACACTTTGATAGCTCTTGAGATGTTTATATTTTGTATTAAGAATTGACTCAAGGAATTTGTTTTAAAAATTTAGTCATCCGTCACTTTAAATTTTGTTAACCAAGTTATAAAATTCGTTAAGAACCTGATTTAAAATGCCAAATTCAAAAACGTCAATAAAGCACAACATACAACAAAAAAGAGAAGATTCAAAGTGAAGTAAATTTCGTGATTGTTTTTTTCTTAAGTAACGAAACGACTCAATGAAATATTTCCTCATATAAAAATCAAATAATTTAGCACAAATGTAAAGGGGAGAAAGCCCTGAATCATTAATTTAAATTAGTCTAGAAGAAAAAAATAACATTTTTAATGTTACGGAGTTATTTCATAGGTAATGAAATTAGTCCACAATTTCAAAAAGGTAAGCATATGCAAATTTTAAATTTGATTTTTTATACATTTGATTTATATATTTAACCATATATTTTATATGGTTACTTATTATAAATTAGACATATCAGTTGTACGGAAGCATGAAATAAGGTCCTGCGAAATAAAGCCCTCGAGATAAATAAGAACTCCATGCGGTGTTATTTCTCATAGTAATTGAGAAATAAAGCCCCACGGTGTTAATTCTTAACAATTCGAAGATTAAATTTAAAAGAAGTTAAGAGAAATAACGCCCTGAGTGTGGGGGATTCATTTCTCAATTACTATGAGAAATAACACCCCGGGCTCTTAGTTCGCAAGGCCTTATTTTACGGCACCCAATTGTACATTAAATAAAAGAAAGTGGAGAGGGACATTCAGAAGATACTCTGTGGCTTATTTAAAGTAAGTTTTCGAAATAAATTAAAGAGGAAAAACTTGATTTTCTTCTTCTTTAAAAATTTTTAAAAAGAAAAACGAGCAAATTCTTCGTCACGGCATAAAAGAACAATTCGAAAAAGAAAAACAAAAAAAAAACTAACCGATTTCCTGAATACTTCATTCAGATAAATACAATTTAAAATTTTCAAATTGTGCAATGATTTTTCATAGTTAAATTAGTCTGCAAAAAAACAATTGAAAATTTATGCGGCATTATTTTATTTTTGTAATGAGGAGATTTTTCTTGTAGCCCATAACTTATGTCATATTTATACTGTTTTTACCGAGAATATTGGATTTTCCAAATAATTTCTTTCGAAATATATTTTAATAATCGTTTTCATTTTTAATAAATGCTTCAAATTTTAACAATTTTTTCAATACTGAAAATAATTTTAAATTTTTTGGGTGTTTTTATATTTTTATAATAATTTGAAGTAATTACACGTAATAAATTTTCATGATTTAAAGCAAAACAATTTTCATTTCTTTTATTTTTCATGTTTTTTATACACTAATGTTATTTATATACAAATAATAGATTCAAAATATATATTTTGCATAAATTTGTAAAAAATTTAAAAATAGAAACGATGAAAATAAATGATGACTTACTAAATTGTTATTGATTAAATTAAAAAAAAAAAAAAAAACAAAGAAAAACGTCTGTCATCTTTTTTAACGTAAAATGAACATTTGTAATTTTTGTTTTACTCTCGGTTAGTGAAAATTTGTATTAGAATCATTAATTTTAGTAAAAAATAAATGTAATTTATATAATGATTATTCCCTTTTCCACCTTAGTTAAAATATTTTTTATCTTTAGATTTAAAATTTTTTTTTAAGATTAAATTAAGCTGAAATGATTAAAATATTATATCAAAAATTCATACACATCCCTATATTGTTGAATAAAAATAAGAAATATGCAGTATGTAACAGATCTAAAGTTTCAATAAATTTCTTACATATATAGAAAAGAAATTTTTTGAGTAACCATTTTTATAAAACAGATATATTAGTATATTATACCATCATATCAATTCTCGAGTGGTAACTTTAAAAAGTCCTATTTGGTTCGAAAAATATGTTCTGTAATTTATAGCCTTGTATTCCTAATATTCTTGAAATTAGGACTACCAGACTATAAATTTTGCACGAAAATATTCTGCAACTAAACAATCATAATACTTATTATTTATTAATGTATGTGTTATTTATTATCATATATCTACTATAACAGAGGGGAACAAATTTATACATTTGGACTATAATATATACATATAGATATAACAAACATATAAATACCGCTTAAACGAAAATATTGCGCATAGGTAGTATGTCTTGGCAGCCAATACTCTAAACAGAAACGCAAATTAAATTGGTGAGGCGATTTCAATATCTTGGAAGTATTCTTACTCCAGGTCGAGGCTCTGAGCTAAATATAGGAAACAGAAACAGAAAAATTCGATAAATAAACTTACACAATAAAATCAGACCTTTTGAAAGAAATGTTAATAAGTGAGTTGTTTTTGTAGAATTGTAAAGAAAGTGGAAAATTATAATCATTAAAAAATTATTGTAGAAGTTTATTCTTAAAAGTTCGTTGGCCAAATATAATAACAAACAAAATTATGGTAAAACCGAAATAGAAGATGTTTAATGTCCGAAACCAGGACAAAAAAATGGAGTTGAATCGGACACACCCTAATGAAAAAGGATAAGAATATTGTAAAACAATATTTCGAATGTAAACGTCAGGCTTCAAGATGCGTAAGAAATTCGAGAATGATATGAAGAATAAGTTTTTTACTCGAAGCAAGATTTCAACAATTGACATTTAAAGTTGTAATAGGGCAAGGATCTTATGATGAACTGAAAATATATTTAAACTATTAAAAAAAATTAAATTCTAAAAAATAAGAAATTTTGGACTTGTTGCTACTACTGCACTATGTTTAACATAAATAATTGTTTTAATACTTTTGTTTTATATTTTTGTGTAATAGAAAAAAGACAGATAACAACGTGCAAATGAAAGTTTGCAAAAAGTTTTGTCTTTGTATTTGGATATGATTGTAAAACATGATATAAATTTGTAAAAAATATTAATAATTGTGTATAGTATAAAATAGGATATGAAATTCAAAAAAACCCCCTTAACTATCTAGACTTTGAAATAAAATTTATTTTTTTCTTAATAAAAAACAATAGAAAATGAAAATTAAAACCATATCACGTTTGCTTTAATAAACGAATGAAAATTTATGATTGCGGTTACAACACGTTTTTTTAATTAAATTTTTTATTTTTACACAGAAAATCTTTTATTTTTTATTACAAAAATACTAGCAGAGTTGCCTGACGTTACCTCGGAAATTTGGAACTTCTAAGAATTTTTTATGTTGTAGTGTTTTGAAAAGGAAAATACATAATGTTATATTATATTATATTAGAACAATGTGCCGAAAGGGGTTAAGAGAACTTAACAAAAAATTATTGGCTTTTTTTCAATATACAAAAGATACTATAAACTTGAACATAATTCGCTTGCATCAAACTTTTCAAGCGAGGATGTGGCGGAACGATTTAATAAATCGAAACTTCATTAATAGACAGAACTTCTTTATCAAGGTAAATGTATCTGCAATGTTTGAAGTCGATCGTTCGGACCGTTTTGTCTGATAATAAAAAAAAAAAGGAAAAAATGTTAATTGGTCTGTTTCTACTAATTGACGAAGATAACTTAATCAAGCTAATCATAATACTTATAACCGTTTCAATGATTTTATTAGTTAAATTTTAGCTTAAAAGGTTTCGAATTTAATTTAAAAGTTTAGTATACGTCAGATGATGTAAGGGAAGGATGCATATTAATCCAAAAAAAAAAATTGTGTTCCAAATGAAATAGAAAACAAGAATTAACTTACAAATAAAATAAGCTGGAACTACGCCAGAACTACATTGTAGTATTCTCTACACTCATCTCGAACATAAGACTTATTTAATTAATTATTTACAACATTAAATATTTTAAAAGCTAAAATAATATATTTTGACTATCATTTTCATTTTCAATTAAAACTATAATGAAATTTTCCATAAAATATAATTATTTTAATATGTAAAGTCATTTAAATTATAAAACCTTAATATACTTAATATAAATTACCGACACAAAAGAATAATATATAAATAGGTAACATCATTTTATTAATAGTGATGCTTATATGCAAGGAATTTACCACTCATGGAAAGTTGAATAAATTTAAATGAAGCATTTTTTATTTCAATTTAAAAATTTAAATGTAGAAAAATTTTAACAGTACTTAAATACAATTTAAACATAAAGAAAATTAAAAATGAAAAATAAAATATTATGTCCTTTTATACTATTATATTTTGTTAATACAATCGTAATTAAATTGAATTATTGTGAATATTAATGAATATTTTTTATAATATTTATGTGACATTTTTTTGCCAACCGTTTGAAATATGAAAATATGTGTTTATTTTTTATTTTTATCTGATTGAGCGTTCGTCTATGCCGTATAAAATTTAACCCTGGACAGATTTATTTTAAAAAATTTTATTAAAGTTACATGTAAAGATGGTATATTAGTTACTTATGTCAAGTGCTACTGAATATATTTTCAATCTACATCAAAGGACAGGTCATTTCTGAAACCGTAATATAGTAAAATTAGACAAAATTCTAAAATTTCGTTACCTGCAAGCGATTTAAGTTCAGATTAATGTCAAAGAGCACCTAAAAGTCACCTAAATCTTAAGAAAATTCTAACAAAAAAGAAATACCGAGATATTTCCGCCTTTTCCTTGACAGACTGGGAGAGATGAAGGGAAAGTGATTCATGCTATCAGTAGCATCAATTCCTCTGCAAATCTGTACACATACATATAATCTTCTAGTATCTCTACCGATAGCACAACAGCTAGCAATAGCACCAATCAATTGTCATATTTTAGGTCTGAAGAGAGAAGTATGTACATTTGAATATTTTTAAACTCCTTAAGTCCAAGTCCTTGAAGTATAATTTGAAAAATATTAAAATGTCTGATTTTATTAATTTTATTATATTTAGTAAAATGTTTAAAATTCAAAATTCTCCATTTTGAGATATTTAATAACATTCTCGTAATGTACAAATTATGTAAATTTTTAAGTGTAAAAATAGAATTGAAACTGAAAAAATTTAAATTCAAAAATGTTATTTAAATTTTAGAATTAAAATTGAGCTCTTTAAACAATTTAATTATTTCTTTAATAAGTAAAACATCATTATGGTTATCACAATTTGTAGGAACGGATCAATTTTCTTAGTCAATTTTATTGGGATAATAAAAATTTTTATAATTCGAAATAATTTCCATTAATAAAATTAATTTTGTTCGGATTTTATGTTAAGGCTATGACATTTTCCATTAAAGCTATGTTAGTAACTAATGCATGACATCCTAAAAGTATGCAAAAATCAAAGAATTAATCCGAGATGAACTTGACGCAAGTTACTTCAGTAACCTAGTGGGTAAGCGTGTGGCGTATTAACCGAAGGAGTGTGGGTTCGATACCTGCACAGGTCGTAAGTGTTTTTTCTTTACATACCCCCCTTACGACCAAATATAATGTAAATATATAGTATATAAAATAAACAAAATAAATAATATTAGTATATAATTTAATAATAGTATAAAAACCTATAATGGCCTTTAGTAGCCGATGGTTCAATAATATTGCATTACATTTATGTATGTAATATTAATATAAATAAAATAATAAATAAATTGACGCAAGTTTTATTATTATGTGCGTAAAGTTTCGTCAAGTTAAAGAATAGTTAGTCAAAAATCAGGTTTTGGATAGATATTAGAGATAAAGACAAAGATATTAGACAAAGATCACAAAGAAATTAAATGCAATTTAAGATTTTTCACATTATATATATTTAGGCATACTTTAAATAAATTATATTTTAAAGATTTTGATAAAATTTAAGATTCTTTTGTCACAAAATTTAACTTTAATAAAAACGAAATTTTTGTTTTGTTTTTTACTTATATTAAAGCCAATTAATTTTATGAATGTCCTTATTCGAATAATAAAGGATAACGAAGAAATATTTCTGAATATCCTTGTAGTTTGTTTTTATTCAACACGATTTAAAATGTGTTCAAATGGTTTTGTTTGTTTCTTATTATAAGTTTTACATTATTACAATTTTATATATTTTGTATTTTTATAATAAAAGCTTAGTTTTTTTTTATATTAGGTATACGTATTTAGAAATACGTATTCTGTAAGTGACAATTACATTAGTTTCAAATGAAATTGTGTCTAAAGGGAATAAAAAGTATTAAATAAATAATATTACAATCAAATTTGGATAATAAAACAAAAGAGAAACATAACAAAATAAATAACATGACAAGATAAACAGGGAGTTGTATTTTTATATTATTTTCGGTATTTTTAATAAAAATTTAAGACATTTTTACATGAAAGTATAAAATAATTGAAAGATACAATACAAAATAATCGAAAATATAAGTTTCAGTTTAAGTTTTAAGTTTATTTATTACTTATAGTAAAGCTAAAAAATGTTTTTAGTTTCTGTCAAAAATTGAAAAAGTGGGTCTTATGGAAAAAGGACGATAATTATAAAATTATTTTAAGTATATTATAACTCATAATTATTGTATTTAAATTAACGAAAATTTTCTTTTTTTTTTAAATTTTTATTCAACCGGAAGTTGTTGTTAATTTATACAACTTTTTTGAGTTATTTTTTCATAGAGGGAAATTAGATTAAAAGAGTTTCCGTATATAGTTTTCTTCGGATCAACTACATACATTTGTTCGTATTCCAAGATTCAAAAACTCTAACTATTAGTGGTCTATACTACATTTATTTTATCCAAATAAATTTCTAAGATATATTTAATAGGTCTAACTCACATTCTGAAAAATACGGCAATCGATATTTTTGAAGTTCCATATATGAAAATTGTAAATGAAAAGGCCTGAAAATACAGCCTTCAATTTAGTTGTAAACATATTCAAAGAATTTTGGTCCAAACTAGTTGTTGGTAACTTGTTGTTTTAATATAAGTTGTATATAACTCTCCCATTCTTTAAAATATACTTTTTAAATAGCTGAAAATTGCGTAGGAACATTTTATTTTTCTATTTCAAATATTCCATTCCATTATACTATGCTTCATTATCTTTATGATTTCTATGCTTTCAGTTTTATTTTTAGCACATTTCTTTTAAACTTTTTTTTTAATTTTGAAAAATGAGAAGAACGAAGATAGAAAATATGATTTAAATCTTGCGTTCAAAGAAGACGTAAAAAATAAAAGAGAATTAATTTTGTTTTTTTTTAATTTAACAAGAAAATCAAGAAAAAACTTGACTAAAAAACTTCTTCTGAAAATTTTCTTTGAAAATTAGCATTTTATTGGAATGGGGTAAAAGCATTAAATCATATTAAATAATTGAAGAAATGATTTCCGCCTGTATTTGAAATGATTTGTTTTATTAAAGCGTAGTAAGATATTATGAAAAATTAGTTTTCTTTTACTTTTGAAGTCGTTATATTTATTTTCAAAATTTTGAATGAAATATATTACATGTTTTTTTACATAGAGAAAGCCAATCCATATTTTATTTTATCGAAATCAGATAGTGGTATAATGCCATTAAGTTAATTATTAAATAGGTAATATTATAAGCAATAAAACTTCTTATAAAACAATTTGAAGTGATTTCGACGAAGATGATAAAAAAGGAAAATAAATATTACAGTCCTCTTCTTATAGTTCTCAAGCTCTTAAATTGTCCTAATAATGATAGTGCAGAGAGGACAATAATTTTCCGATACTGTTTGATTTGCATAATAATATGATATACAAACGTTAGAACTAAACATCTGCAAATAATTTAGAACATTAACATCCTCCTTCAAAATAACTGTTCAAATTTTTTCCTTCTTCCTCCGTAATCCTAATTATCCCAAATTCAATTTCCCAAGTAATCTTTCCCTCGTCCTTTTCCCAAAAACCAAACTGTACATTATATCACTATGTATTAAAGAAGCCATCTTAAAGTTTGGTTTTAAAGGAGGTGGTTTTGATTGGGAAAAATCCAACACTATCCAGAGGAACCTCGTGCATTTTCTTTAAGTGACTTTCGATGTTTTCCACCGACCCTCGTAAAAAAAAAGTAATAAGATTTGATGCATTGGTTCATTTAATGGACTTAAAAGATTATTGCTAAATGAATTCAAGGAATGTTGGTTATTTAAAAAAAATAATAATTGCCTTATCGAATTATTAATATTTCACTCATATATGTACTACGCAGTAAATTTAAAGAAAAAATCAAAAGAAAACGAGTAAAGCTTGACTTTTAAATCGAATATAAGACAAAAAAAAAAGTGATTGGAAAACCCGAAAAAAGTTTCATATATATAAGTATAACACTTTTATCAAAGAAAATTTAAAGAAACTGTGATTTCAATAATAATAAAACAAAAAAAATGTTATTTCCTGCACACGCTTCCGCCGGCATTAAAAATAAAAAGGCAAAAAAAAAAAATTTTTTGTAAATACATGAATATTGAAATTGTAACAATATGTTTTCCCATATTTTTTATGTTAAGTACCAAAAACTAATAAAACTTTAATAAAAGCATAAAAAAATGACAAGGATTATATCTTTTGAATGAACTATATACCTGGAATTTTAATATGCTTGATCTCAGGATTAAGTTTATATAAATTTTATATTGAATAAGGAAACTGCAACGGAAATTAGAAAATCAGTCACTTTTAACAAAATTTAATTCTGCCATATAAAACCAATTATATGAATTAATTACCAAAAAAAATAAAACCAACCAAATTAATGGAATAAAAAACAGCAAAACAGAAAGAGGTACAGAGAGAGTGTTTATTTTTGAAAGACATCAGGTTAATTTAAAATTTAAAACCGAAAATTACAGGACAAGGAAGATGAATATGAACTGATCTCTTTAAATAAACAAAGCATTTTCATTTCAAAATGTCTCTCTGAAGAAAGCAACATGTTACTTTTCCATTGACTTAAAAGAAACCTATAGAAACTGTTATACTTTTGAATCCATACTACTCTTCTTTATATTCATAATTTTTTTAAATTCCAAAATAAAATTATTATTTTTTAAATATAAAAATTTTCTTAAAATTTATTCTAAATCAAACAAAAAAAAAACTTATATCTTCTTGATGTATAAAATTTTAATTTAAACTTAAAATATTTAAAAAGTAGATGATTAACCAAATCCCTTTATTAACCTTTAGTATTATAATATAGCAAAGAAGATACTCTAACATTTTATCCTATAATAATATTTGTGAATACTTTAGGTCAAATCATCTCCGGATATCCTTTCATACAATATTTATTTTCAACTCATTTATCATATAGTTTTTACTTATTTTTTTTTTCCTTTAGAATTTCAAAGAAAAAGGACAAAAAATTGACATTGACAAATTTTTAAATTATAGTCAATTAAAATATTTAAAAAAATTTTCTTCAAAGACTTGCTTTTAAAGTTATAAGTACCTACTTGCAACATTCATATAAAAAATTTATAGAAAATATTCAAATTAAATAGAATAAGATTTTATAAAAATATTTTTCATTGAAATTTTATTTTTAAATTGACATTTTTAAATTAATTCTTTTTTTTTTAAGAAAATTCAAAAATTTAAGTTGTAAAATGTCTAGACTTTACACTTAGCCAATCAATAAATGAATAAATCACAATAATTGTATAAAATTAATAAATTTTTTGGTTTCAATTTCTGCAAACATTTTATGGTCAAAAACAAATTATCCAAACATTTTTTCAACAAATTAATTTTAATATTCAAATAATTTTTTTTTGTTTTTTAAATCAGTGACCAATTAAATGATATTCAACTGTCTTTTAAAATAAAAACTATATAAAGACAAGAAAGTCTTATAATTATTAAAAAACCATAATCCTCTCATTATCACTATGTCAATAATGAAAAAATTCAAGATGGCAGATTAATTTAGTTTTTAAACATCTTCCTTTTATACCTCGCCTTATATTATATTTGTATGCCTTGTTATGAATCAGTTTTTTCAACCCGACATCTCTCCATCTTCAATTTATGGATTTTCAGAAAAATTTCAAAATTAAAATGATTAAATTTGTTGTTTTAAAATCTTTGACACTTTCAATTCACAATTTTTAATTAAAAATGAGAAAATGTAATTGTAAACAATATTGGAGTCAATATTTTAATCAATTTTGACGTTTTCTTCTTCACTGAATATGTAAACACTATTTCTGAAAAGCATGTCTATCGGAATGTAAGTCTTTGACCTTTTTTTTAATATTTGAGAACACTTTAACTGTTAACTACCACTAAAATCAAATGTGACAACATCTCCGTAATGCATGTAGGTGTATGATCTCTGCATATAAACTGGTTAATATTGGAGAATTTAAAGTGATTTCTACTACAACCAATTGTAGAGATATTGAGTCGATGCCATAACGACGACATGACGTATTTTTTATTAATATTATGCGTACCATGATTTAAAATATCAAGTTGTCAGCGATATATTTCTTTTGGTTGGAAAAACGTCATTACGTCGTGGAAGCGAGTATAGTGTGAATAGAAATACTTTGCTGTGGGGTCGTTAGGTGGCTTTTATTTGGGAATTAACCTTTTATCTATAAATAAATGAAATTCGTAACATTATTGATTTATGTTAAAAACATAGTTTACTAGCAAATATCCGGAATAGATAACTGGAAATCGAGAATTTACTATAAAATTAATTTGTAATACCCTATAACCCACAATCGGTTTTAATGACATTATTAAAACTTCAAAATTTTCAAAATCTTGGTTTTAGATATAAACATGTGATAGATTTGGTAAACAAAAATAACGAATCGTATCATTTTAATGAATTTCAAATTATTTATAAGAACATAATTATAGGAACGTATAAATTGCATTATTTATTTACTTTTAAATATACGTCAAAAGTCAAGGATTTTTTTTTGCTTTTATTTGTTTTTAAATTTTAGTTTGCTATATATTAGAGGCATAATAGAAATGAAATTAAAAGAGAAGATCGTATAAACTATTGAACTATAGTCCTATTTATTTAACTTTATTTAAAACAAAAAATAATACACATATTATGTACTACATATAACAATAGAAAATAGAGAATAGAAATTTTTATTAAACGAATTGCTGTACCTGTTTCTTTTAAATATATTAAAAGTTTCCTTTTATCAATTTTGTGGTCACAAAAACGATGCTAAAATTAAATAGTCTTAAAACATAAATTATAATTTCTTTTAAAGTTGTAAACTTATCCCTCTTATTCTATTATCTTTAGGTTAATTTATCTTTAAAACTCGTAAGAAAAACTCCCAGTTTTGTTATAGATTGCACTCTTTTTAAGACTTTTTCTACTTTATACCTACTACTTTCAACTGGTCTCGTGTCCATTTCCTGCAAGATATCTTTTATATTATTGTAATGAATAATAAATAGCTTTAGCTAGAATTTTTCAGGCATAAGATTACAAATCCTTTTTTTCATATAAATTAAATGACCAGCATAAACTTAATAATATTTCTTTCAAAAGTCATCAAATTTTAACATGCTTTGACGAAATATAATATTAGTTAGTAGGTATCTATAATTTAAGATTCGGCTAGACAAAAAAAAACATTTAACATTTTATCTGGTGACATTTAAAATTATAAACAGATTGTTCTTGCGTTTCAAAATTATTTCTGAAATGTACACTTCAGTTGAAATGGGATGATTCCGAGAGAAAATTTAAATATATGAAAGCTATTTACTAGATTCGGTTGCTCTATTATAGGTCTTTTATTTAAACTTTTGATCATAGGATGGTAATCAATTTTAAAGATAGAAATTCTATTCTAAAATATTAAGTTTTAAATGTTAAAATTTTATGTGTCAAATGCTTTACTTAACCTTTGATTTTTTTGTTTTAAATTAACCCTCTTCAATTATGACATTTTAACAAGAATTAATTGAATCTGATTCGGCTATTTTATATCAGATCTAACTAATAAAGAATATTGTGAATGAATATATTTATAAGTTTTCTTAATTAATCATACCTTTAGTAGTAGGCGGAAAAATATTTTTAATTAGCATAATTTGCATATAACATTCTTTATAATTCATTAATATAATTGATCTTGTTACGATCAAAATTACGATGACCTTTTAAAAAATAACATAAAAAAAAAAACGACAAAGAGAAAGAAAGAAAAGACAAGCTTTGTAAAATGATACAATGATTAATTTATGAATGAAACTACAGTATTATTGTTCAAAAAAGAAAATGAGAGATAAAAGTAAAAAAAAAGGATTCTTTGGAAGACATGAATGTCCTTTTTTTAAACATAGTACAATAAAAAAAAAAAAAACCTTTTTTTTATTATTAAAATAAAGTGTAATTGAAAGTAACTGAGTTATTAACTAATTTTTTTATTTCTAGCTAATTTTGTAATAAATGAAATTAGACCATTCATCAATTTTTGACACCCATGAGTTTATTAATAGAAAGTTAAAGAATAGAATAAAAATATAATAAAAAGAAAAATGAAGGAAAGAATATTCAAAACAAATTTTAATGTTAATAGGACAACAGTATTTAATTTTATTTTATAATTCAAAAAATTTTTTAAATTTAAAGAAAATTGTGAAAAAAATTTTTTAGGACACATATTTAGTGTTTTTTTTTAATAACTGATTATTTATTAACTTTTTTTTTTTTTTTGCAACTAAAAACTGGCTTATTTTACGGAATAAATAATAAAGAAAGATGGATTTAACTTAAGTACTTCGAAAAAGAGAAATTTATAGAACTACGAATACTACTTTCGATATCGTAGTTTTTAGGTTTTAAAAAAAAAAAAAAAATATTCAAATATTAATCTTTTGCAACAATATCCATTGTAACCTCTAGATATACAACTAAAATAAAAATTATTTTCCTATGCAAAAATGATGGAACAATTCATTTTAAAAAAAGGACTTATTACAATAATTGTTGTCATTATAAAGAAATTTAAAAAACATTTTTTTTTGTTCTCTTCTTATAAAAGAAAACAAAATAAATGGTACCTACTTAATAAAAAAATAAATAAAATTTTCTTCAGTAGCTTCTATGGTTAACGGCGAAAATAAATTCCCATTAAGACCATTTCCGAATATATCGCACTATCCTGACTATAGTGAATCTATTGCACTTGACACTAGACATTTCACACTCTTTTCTTATATATATTACTCTTTTAGGGTGAACATTTAACATCAACAGATAATCAAGTGGGATCAGACAATTTAGTGCACTATTTTCGAATGGGCACTAAAAAATTTTCGGAATTTTTCGGAATTATTTTACTGTGATTAGCTAGTATTTAGTGCTAAGTGCGATAGTATCGGACGCGAACTAAAAATACATTTTTTCATCAACCAGTTCAAAAGAGCACGTCAAAAAGAAAAAATTCCGGAACTAGAATCGAAATATAGAGAAATATATTTGCTCTCAGGTTGAAACTCTAGATTACTATAATATTCTATTAGTTGGTTATGTAATCAAATTATTAGCTTATTAATTATTAAATTATACACCTATGAGGTTATGCCAAACAAATAAATATACAGAGAATTTTCACATTTTTCAAAATAAAATTTTACCTAACATGGTTATAATAATCCTTGGTACGTATGGTTAGTTTCAATATTTTACTGAGTTAAAATTTCATATAACTGTGTTTTGTACATTATCTTTTTATGGAATATTCTATTTTTTTTAGTTAAGTATTGTTATAAAACTATCACATTCTCAAATCTTTAGAAAATTGTTCCTTCCTTTTCATATTAACAAGAAGTTTATAAGATATATTATTTAATGAGCTTTGCGAGTGCAATACAAATTAAGCAATATGAATATTGAGTTATCAAGCGATATGAATATTGTACCAATTATATGGTATTTGAAATCAAATTATAGAGGTAAACATTTTTTTTCGGAATTTTTTTTTTTAATAATATTATTATAGATAATGATTGAGGATCCTTTGAAAAAACAAAATCATAAAAAACGTTTTCAGTTACAAAATTCATAAAAGTTTTTTTTTAAAAAGAATTTCTAAAAATAAACCTTCTAAAAATAAACCTACTTTTATTATACTTTTTAAGTATAATAAAAAAAATAACACATGTATATATGTCGAGTTGAATAGGAACATGATTTTTTTTTAATTAAATTCTTTGGTTGCGAAAATTATCTAAAAATATCTACTGTTATTGCGATGATACTTTTGAAAAGGTCGTATTTCCATCAAGTTTTAAATAAAACAAATAATTTCTTGTGAAATCCCGATTGCCAGAAATATAATTTTCGATGACGAGACCATTTTGAAAATATTTATGCAAAATGTAATATTGGGCTCAGCAAATATATTTTGAGTTTCTGTGTGTGCAATATAGGATGCTATCACTATATTATATATAAAACGTAAAAGAAGTGGATCGGATACACCTTATTTATTAAAAACCTATAAAAAAAACTTACGTAACAGCTGAAAACTGAAATGTAGGTGTAACAAAACCACGCTGAGAAAAATGGTTTATAAAACATAAGAAACACATGACTCATCTGGAGAGAAGAAAGAAACTGGCCATATCATTCTACGGGAGACAAAATAAATCTATAAACATCTGCCGTCGTGTTTTCTTCACAACACAAAAACTTGTATTAAGATTTTTTAGCTTATTGAGAAATCAGCTTTTTTGCTCTGTAGTTAAGTAATGGTTTTAAAATGTCATGGTAAACCGATTTAAGACGATGCAATGATCTGCTTTCTCTTAAAAGGGCAGACATTGGAATGACAATGGGTATAATCACCGGTCACTGTCTAATAGGGAAGCATGCCAGAAGACTTGGCTTATCCGCAAACGACTATTGTAGAGCCTGCAAGCATGAAGAAGAGGAGGAAACTACTCTCCATCTCCTTTGCACATGCCCGGCCTTGTCGGTAAGAAGTAATACCCATTTGGGGCAATATCTTTTCGACAGCCTTAGCGATCTGGCAGGTAAAAATGTGAAGAGTATTCTTCGCTTTGCAAAAAGCTCAAATTGGTTTTAACGAGTGGGATAGAAAAGCTTCTATGTGGTATCACAATGGACCAAATACGGTCTAAATGTTCCTTTTTTGGCAGCCACCTAAACCTAACCTAACCTAAGTAAAGATTAAATTTTTGATTATTATTATATGATATTTTACATAGTATCTCTGACATTATGTTTCAATTTTGTTATATTAAAATAAATTTTAGAGTGAATTGATTTTTTCTTTTGTTTGACAGTTAAATTCTTTAATTTTTGAAGGATTTTTTATTTTACACAAGAAAATGGAAATAAATATATTATAGTTAATTAAGCGACCCCACAAAAAAAAAATAAGTGTACTCAAGGAAAAAAAAATTTTTTATAAATTTTATCATTTTTCCTAATCTTTAAAATCTCTTTTTAATTAATAATGGAAAAATTTCCTTAATTTGGATTTCATTCATAGAATAAAATTAAATAACAATATATAATCAGTTTCCTCTTGATCCTAATATGATCAATAATTCTAGATTATGTATTCATTTTATTTAAAAAAAAATCATCTTAACACATATCTTAAATAATACATTTACAATTTTAAATATTGATATGAGAAGAGTTTAAATCAACTTATACTTTAAATTTTTACAATTTGTAAAGAAATTTTTTCTTTACCTTTTAAAACATTTACATAAAACATTTTTTAAGTCGCTTTATTCAAAAAAACACTTAAAAAATTTGAAAAAAAAAAATACACTTTTTATAATAATATGTAATATGTATCTGTATATAAAATATTGTATTCTTAAAGGATTTTCGCGTAATGTCAAGAACATAGCATTATATTTGCAACAAAAAAAAGTATATACATATAACGATTTTTATTCCTTATTTCTTTTTTCTTTGACATATATTCCAATTTAAGAGTCTTTTTAAATATTTAACAAGTTGGTGATATTTGATTTGAAATCTTAAAATAAATTATGGAAACTAACTACATATAAATATTTTAACGGTTAAGATATATTTCAAAGTAAAATAAAAAAATTTACAGATCCTTGAAAAGGATTTAAATAAATATTGAAAAGAATGACACTTAAAACTGTCAAAATACTTTCATATACTCTCATTTTTTTTAAATCAAGGGTTTTATTGTGTAGTTAATTAAAAATTATTGTGTAGTTATAATGAGTACATTATTGTGCAGTTGTCATTACAACAGTTTAATAGAAATTTGAAAATTATTCAATATGAGAAAAAAAAAACATTTTTTATTAATAAGTAGGTATCTAATCATGATTTACCAATCGGTGTTTTTTCAAGAATTATTAATTAGATATTCTTTTTATTTCAATTCTAGTTAAACAAGAAAAAAAAACTTTTACGTTAAAGCACATGCAAAGCAAAATAACTTTCTAAATTATTTTCTTGATTTTTACATTATTGTGATTTTATGTATTCTTACAAATCCAAAAGAAGACTGTTGTATTAACTAGTATGCAATTAATATAATGATTCAAAGCAGATTGATAGAAAGTAAAAAAAAAAGCCATACACTGAAGAATAAGAACTCGCATTTCAGCCGCAAGTTATGCAAAACAAAATGTAGCTCTAATCTTTTAAAAATAAAATATTATAGGGGGCTTCGGTAGCCTAGTGGGTAGGCGTGTGACGTATTAACCGAAGGAGTGTGGGTTCGATCCCTGTACAGGTCGTAAGTGTTTTTTTCTTTACATACCCCCCTTACCACCAAATATAATGCAAATATATAGTATATAATATAAACAAAATAAATAATATTAGTATATAATTTAATAATAGTATAAAAACCTATAATGGCCTTGGTAGCCGATGGTTCAATAATATTGCATAACATTTATGTATGTAATATTAATATAAATTAATAAATAAATAAATAAATAAAAATATTATAATATTTTTATCTTAACCATTTTATTTTTCGGGGCGTTAAATCAATTCATTGTGAAAATTTAGACTCTATATTATAAGCATTTTCCGTTTTCTTTTATTGGTTTATATCTTTAAATTACTTATTATCTTTAAATTCAACAAATATATATATTTTTTTTAATTTACTAAAATTTTAACTTAAATTTATATTAATTTCGAGAACCAAAAGCAAAAGTATATATATATATATATATATATATATATATCCGTTTTTATTTAAATCCAAGGATGTGAAAGCAAGTAGTTTAGTAGTTTAACAATTGACATTATATTTACTCAAACAAGAATAAAAATAAAAAAAAAGAATTTATCATGCCATTGCATAATAATATTTCCAAAAAAAAGTATTTTATTACTTTTTGTTTATTCAATCCTTGAAATTCAGAAAATACAAGTGTTTTTGAAAAATTCATTTTTCAAGTCATTTATTTTTCCAAAATTTAAATTTGACAAATTCATGAAGATGACAAATATTTTAGTAAATCATTATAAAAGTTTTCTAAATTTCATTGTCCTTTTTTGTATATATAAGTCCCTTGACTTCCTTCTATTGAATACAAAAAAAATTGACTTGCTTCTATAATTACAACACTATTATCAATCATCAGCAGATGATATACCTGTTAAACCATGTAATACATCATAGTTCAAGTTGTATTACATTTTTCTTACGCTTAATCTTGATAATTTTTTTTTTTTTAAGGTGGAAAAATTTTAATAGAAATAAATTTTCATAGAAAGTTTGTAAAATCTCTAAGGACAAATAAAAATTGTGTATTTGTGGTTATGTGGTAAAAAGTTTAAAATGGAAATTTAAAAATCGTTGCCTGCTTTGTGCGGGAAAAAAAATGTTTTTTTTTTTAAATAAATGGGTTTCTATTAAAAATAAACATAACCATAAACCAAGGTTTTATTATGTATATAATATTATGTAAAACCATAGTTTTGAAAACGTACGGATACGGAGATATAGAGAAAATGGTTTTATAACTCTAAATTTAACACCAATTAGCAAAAAATTATTAATAAAAATAATTTTTATGAAATTTTCTGTCGTTTAACGTTTTTAGATTCAAAAAACATTAAACAGATGTTGAAGTATAGACATTTGATAATAAAGGTTTTTCAGCTTTGAGGTATTGTAGTTCCGTGTAGGGATTACAAAAAAAATAAGTTTTTGCGCAACATGAATTTTTTTAAGAGATCTATCTATGATTAGATTTACATTGCTCCATCCAAAAAGGTTCTGGAAGTTTTGTAAACAGACAGACAGATAAATTAAAGTTAATAAACAAAAATTTGACAATTTTGTTTGAAAAATGTACTGTATTTAGTAGGACAAAAGTTTGATCTTTAAAACTGAATTTTTTCAAAGAGAAGAAATTTTTATCTTGTATCTATTATTTTTCCTCGAAATATAAATCAATTTTCTGGATATTTAATGTTTCACTAAAACTAAAAATATAACGGTTAACGGTTAGCAGTAACAGTTTCTTGTCATATGATTAAAATTGCTTCTTAAGAATATTACAATTTTCGAATATTATTTTAAGTGATGTATACAGAAAGGTCACATTAGGTATGAAATCTTACGCCAAGTTCTAGGAAAAACCAAAACCAATAAAAAACTATAAAAGGATCAAAACTTTTCTAGGCGCATATTATAATATACCTATCCCTATTGGAAATCAATGCTTTTGTAACAAAAATTTGAACATTTTTGAATAGATCATAAACCTTTACTAAAAAATAGTTGTGAATATGTATATTACTTACTTCTAGACTGAAGTTATTCTATAGGTCAACGAAGAAGATATAAAAAATTGTAGTTTTTTTGATAATTTTTTTTGCGAATTGTAAAGAATTTTGTAAAGATTTAATTATGGATCACTTTGAAGTGCAATAAAGTGGCCAAAATTATTCAATTTTTATATTCTTCTGAAAACTCTTTTATTTTAACTAGAAGAAAATATCGCGAACATTTTATTATTACATTAAAGCAATTTATTTTATACAGGTCATAACTTTTGTGTTCAGGCATTTTGATAACGGATCAAGGAGTAAGGATCTCAACGTATTCGTAAAATGCTGTGGGCGCTATCAAGCTAAGTGTTAAAAAAATTGCATCTGTCCTTATTGATAAACATGATAATCTAATTATAAATTAATTAATGTAAACTAAGAATGACAGATTTGTTCGATTGGCCCGTATAACTTTAATATTAATTCTATTGTAAATATTCAATATATTTATTGCTTATTGATATATTCCATTTCTTTTCCTTACAAATTCATTTTTCTTTAGTTTTGTCAAAATAAAGACCTGAATTAATCATCAAGTAATTACATTTTAAAAGGAGCGAGAATACCTTAACATAAAAGTTTTTGAAGACCTGTGCGAAAGGTTAAGGTGGTGGGTGGGTATATAAGTTTAATTCAAGATCTAAATAACTTCTGGGTATGTTTAAACTTTATTTTTATTATTAAGATTTTTAATTTCAAACTTTTTTTTTTTTTTTGGTGTTGGGTAAAATATTTCTATTTGGTCTGAAATTTTAAAAATTACTTGAAAATTTGGGTTTTATTCCAGAATGAGTTGGTAACAAAATCAATAATAATTATATTAATTAATTATAAGTATGTAATTAAATCTATGAAATACGTGTGAATTAATATTCGATTAAAAACCATAATTATAAATAACAATAATATGTTGCAATAATAATATAAAAATCTATAGATAATAATAATAATAAATATGAATTTGTAATTATATTAATAAAAAAAAAAACAATAAAGTAATTATTACAAATATGTGCAAAAATTACCCCATAATTTGATTATTAAAAATAATATTTATTTAAAAAAAAAGAATTTTAATTTATTTTGAAAAATAATTAAAAACATAAAAAGAAATTTTTTTTTAATTAAATTTAATTATGATAATTTTTATTTATTTAGGTTGTAATTAATTTGTAATTACTATATAATATTTTTTGATTAATGTAAAAAAGATTAAAAACGAGGAAGAATACAGTTGCCATTGTCAACTGTTAGATACTATAGTTCATAGTCTGTCACTCTGCTTTTAATATTATATTTTTTTAAATTTTGCGGTATTTAAAAATAATTTGGGTGAAGTTTATAATTTCTAGAACTATGGTTTGTACATATGTATGTATATTCAAACTATCTGTTTAAACACTCTTAAAAAGCAGATTCTAACCTTCCATCTAACGATTATCAAATTCAAAACTTTTCCAAATATGCTATTAAATTATTAATAATTTCAAGTTTCTAACTTAAACTATTTAGGAGATAGAAGGGTTAACGAATTTTGCAATAATTCAGTTTCATATAATGGTAAATTAAGACATCGTATGGCACAATTATATATTTATTAAATATGTATTTGTAAAGCTCATAAAAACAGCTACATTTGGCATTTTCAAATTGAAGATATACTTTATAGAGCTTGTGTTATAAAAATTTAAATGTAGAGCTTTTTCGAACTTTGAAGAGCTGTAGCTGCGTAACGGGTGGGGCTATAAAAAAAAGTTGTTCCATAAAATTATTTTTTTTGAAAAATTTGGAGATCAAAAAGTTATTGTTCGAGAGCTACCCGAAGTTTTGGTCGGATCTCAACCAAAAACAATAGGGAACCAACAAATTGATCTCAGAATATTTTGTGTTAATTGCAAGACTCTAGTTTTTTTAGTTTTTGAGTTAGCGTGCTGATGGACGGACGGACGGACAAAGCTTAACGACTCAGAATTTGATTCTGATCCGATCCATACCTTTGAAGTTATATATATCTTGCTTATTTCAAGGTGTTACAAACGGAAGAGTAATTTTATTATACCCGATACTTATCGTACGGGTATAAAAATAAAGAGAATATAAAACCAAGGGTTTTAAAAGCGTACATTTTCCAAAAGACAATAAATTTAGTTTAGGATATTGTGACTTGCACCAAAATTTATTACCATTTTGAATTGTGACAAATCAATAGACGCTTTCTTGAATTTTTCAAGTCATTAACACAATATATAAAATTATGTTGTCACCAATATCTTAAAAACCAAACCAAGAGTCAAAATTTTAAAAACAAAAATCTTTTTTGTTGTAAATTTTCAAACAAAAATTTTTTTTCGCACAAAAAAATCAAAAAATAAAATCTTTTCGGGAGAAAATCTTTTGAAAAAATGGTGACTTGAATTTTTTGTTTATAAAATTCTCCAAATTTTAAGATATTGGGAGGACTAACACTTTAAATAAAACAACATACACATAATTAAAATAACATACACATAATTAAACACGTAACATACACATACACATAATCATACACATATAAAATAACATACACATAATTAAACAATAAAATATTTAAAAAACTATTTTAAAATTTTTAAATAAAACCTTTATATAACCTTTACAACCTGTATAAATTTAAAAAGCCATTTTTATCCTTAATACTCTGAAATATGTATATAAAGATCTAAGAATTGCACTAAATTTTGAGAAGTATAAAATAATATATTAAACGCTATAAAAAAAGTATATTTAGAATAAATTATTTTCAATTTTTAATAATTATTTTCAACTTTTAAAATTAAAAACTCAAGTTAACGGGTTCATGTAGTTATAGCGAAAAGTTCGAACAACGATTAGTATTGGGGTTGCGGAATCGCGTCAAAACTTTTAAATTTTTTTTATAATAAATTTCTTGAATGTTTGTGTATATTTAATATCTTGATGAAAATTTTTTAGCCTAAAGTTTATATCAGACTCAGAATGGAAATTTTAGTTAAACTTAAACTCAGTGTCAAAATATAGGATTAACAGCTAAAAATAAAAATGAAAATAAAAAGAATAGGTACAATTCAAACGCAACTTAAATAGAAACACAATAGAAAATAAATTAAATAAAGGATAACATTTTGATTTTCTTTGTCTAAAAATTTATAATAAATATTCATAAATTTAGAAGATATGGAATTTCAGTTAATTTATCTTTTTTTATTTTTGTTTTTAATGGGTTTCCTTTAATTTAAAAAAATGTATCTAATTATTCAATTTTTAAATAAAAAGTCTGATTTTTAATTATTCAAATAAATAGACGAGACAAATTCATTAATGCATATAATGTAAGTTATATATTTCATATTTTTGCCTCCTTCAAAAGCAAAATGGTTTTTATTTTATTTATTTATAGTATTTCTTTATCTTTTATAATATGACTTTAAGTAAATATGAATCCGATTATCTTGTCTGTTGAAATTTTATAATAATTTTTTTCATATATATAGGATGCTCAACTGCTAACGAAGAGATACATAGTAAGTACATAGAACCAATCAAAAATACGATGTTTATTTTCACAATTCTGTCATTCAAAATATTATGATATAATATTTTCAAGACTTTATGAAGAAGGGATTTTTAAGGTTATCCCTTTTTTATAATTCGTTTTTATGGGAGCGAGTCACAATCCTGCACGCCAAAATCAACCTGCGACCATATCTTGCTTTTTTTTTTTATTACAAAATGTTCTTGCATTACAAAATCTTTCACGGACAAAATCTTGCAAAATATTTTTAAAGGATTGTGGCTTTGTTTTTAAAGTATGTATAAACAAATAGTTAAGGAGGATTTTAGAGTTGGATTCAAAAGCAGCTTTTTCCAGAATATTTATATATAAGAATATGTGACATTCTGAATTACATGCAAGATTTTGTCCTAGTAGATTATGGAAAAAAGATTTTGTTTTAAAATATTTTGATGTAAAAGATAATGTAGGAAACCCTCTTTTTTAAAATTCCAAATATCAGTTATTATCTTGTTAGATTATAACTGATATTAAGACTCTTCTGTAATATTTTAGTGTTATTTATCTTATCTTAATTTGGAAACGAATGCCTTATGTTTGAAGGCATATAATATAGATATAATATCATAGCTTTAGTGATTAAATGTACAAAAACAAAAAGAAATAACAAATAAAGCACTTTAAAAAAAAAACAAAAAAAATATAAATTGATGATGATAAACTGATGATGAATATTTATGATGAATATTATACGTTTTTAAGTCATATTTTATCTACGATCGATATGATAATATGATTCATAAATATTATCAATTGGAATTTAAACTTCTTTCTTTACATTTAATTCAATATTGCTTTAAAACATACATAAGTTTAAGAAACAGTTTTCAGATTCAATAAAACGGTGAAAGCTAGCTATTGACGTAGAGTAACTATAAGACTCTAACATGAATTAAATACGGAAACGATCAGACAGTATTTGGTTTCAATTGAATATAAATTGTCCTTCATTGAACGAATTCATTACAGTAAAGGTTTAAAATGACTACCATTATACCATAACAATAATATATTAGTTATTTTTCATAGAGTATTGCCTTTTAGTTTAGTATTTTAGTATTTTTAATGGAATATTTCTTTAGAAATAGCTTTATGGTACCATATAAAAACGTGTATATCATATGCCTACAGTTTATTTTAAATTTATTGATTTCAAACTTTTGTGAACAAGTAATATTATTATTCAACAAAATGGGACGAAAAAGCATATACAGAAGTATAAGCATATAGTTCAAAGTTTTTAAATTTGCCATTTGTGATACAAATATGATACAATCAACTCTATACTCTTTCCGGTTTTTTAATAAAAAGATTCTATGAAATTATACCAACTTATATAAATACCCAAAAGTCATATATTGTACGTTATATAAAAATTAAAATAAAATATCAACATTTCAAATATAAATAATTAATTTTATTTATTCCAGTATCATCTACATGGTAAGAATATCCAATCAAAAAGATGTTAATAAATTTATTACTCTAAGGATTATTTCCTTTACTTTTTGTTTAAAATTTCCAATATAATGTAGAAATATAGTATTGGAAAATCGGCTATATTAAATTTTAAATATATTTATTATTAAAATTATAAAAAATTTAGTTTTTTTTGTTTCAAAATGCTAAACTAACAAATTATTTAAAAAATTTACAATATGTTGTGTCATTTTTTTTGTATCAACAGAGCCGTATTACACTACATTTTGGCCAAATTCGAATAAAATAAAAATTTGTTTTGGAAATTTCAAATTTTCGACTCTTATTAAAAAAAAATTGTTTTAAAGTCACTGTTTACTCTTTTAAAAAAGATCTTATAAGTGCTCTTTACATTTTTTTTTTTGTATGTGATTAAATGATCTCTGATGAAATATCGGTTTATCGGTCTCTGACCACTTTGAAATCTTTTTTTAAGGTTCTTTTAAGGCTTTTTCTCTCGTCGATATTTTAAGATATATTTGGTAGCAATGTTTTTTCAAAAACGAAACAAAAACACGTTTATAATATTGCATTGTTATATTATAACTTAAAAATATAAATTTAATTAAAATTTTGATAATTTTTTTTATTTTAAAAATTTCCAATTAAATTTTTCCTTGCAACAATTTTAAATTTTAATTTTAAGGCAAAAAAAGGTTCAAACAACTCGCAGATTTTTTTTTTTAAATGTTTCTTTTGATATTAAAAAAAAATTATTTGTATATTTTAACTTAAATAAATATATATTATATATATATATATATATGTACATAAGAGTACATAATATAATACGTATTTAATATTTTTAATTAAAATATTTAATCAAAAAATTTTATCAGAATAAATGATATTTTTATTTTTCACAGTTAAGTTTTTAAGGAAAATTTTTTTAATCAATTTCCTTTTTTATTTTAAAATTATTTTAAAATTTAACCTTGAATAAATTGAAATATTTTATATTTTATGAATTTCTTGAAAAATAAATTTTCCTTTTGCCTTTTGAAAAAAAAAAAAATAATTTTCCTAAAAACTTAAATCATTAAAATACGAAATTTTTCTATAGAATTAAATTTTCATAATTACAATTTTATTTCGTATAAAGGACATTTTTAGTGAATTAAAAACTAAAATGAACAACATTAATTTTAAATTTACCTCAAAAGTATTAATTATTATCTTTCAAATTTTGTTTTAAGTTTTCCATTACGAAAATTAGTTAAAAAAAAAAATATTAAACTAAAAAAACAAAACTTTGAGATTTTTTTTTATTGAAAGTGGAATGAAATTATAAGTTTTTTTTTCTAAGAATTTTTAACAAACTTTTGGACACACTATTTAAAAACAAATTATAATTAAAAAAATTATTTTTACTATAGGCAAATGTAATTTAATATCTTTCTATAGAATTTATGAATATTATCAAAGAATACAGATTTTTATCTATACAACTAGGTATGATACAATTACATTAAGGTTCTTCTTTTTCCTTTAGTTTAATATTCAATTGAGATAATATAAACTAACCTTTTGAAAAATGAATTTCAGTTTCACTTAAACGGTATGAAGTCTACATATATGTATAAAGGTGATAATATAATATAACTCACAGAAGAATGACTGTAACACATATAAATAATAATTTTTTCATACTACTATAGGAAAATTTAATTTAATATTTTTATATAAAGTAAATCTAAAATCCTAGATGAAAAAAATTGACATTACATAATTTTTTTTTCTTTTTTGAGTTACATCAACAGAAGCTTTAATAAGGAACTTTAGAAATGTTGAACTTAATATACTCCATAATAGTACCATCAATTTCCAGGAATAAAGTGTTCGGGATAATATTGTATGAATTAAACTAAAACTAAATTATTCTTTTAATTTTTATCACTTCTTTTTAAATATATTATAAGAATGACAAATTAACTGCCTGAGATATTTCAAAAAGGAAAAAAACTGAGAAAATTTCCTAAAAAAAAATTGCTCTGAATCTTTGAAATTCAGTTTTTGCTACTAATATTTTCAATCACTTTATGAGAAATATATTGAAACTTTACACTTTGTTTTTAAATAACGGTGATTTTATATGCTTTTATATTAACTCGTCGCTGTCGGTTTATTTATTTATTTATTTATTTATTTATTTATTTATTTATTTATTTATTTATTTATTTATTTATTTATTTATTTATTTGTCATTCTGTCACGCTTTTTCTTATCTTCGTAATCTGTTAGCAACATTTGTAAGTGTAGTATGGTGCAGAGGATAGTGTACAGGTTTCAAAAGTGGGGATCATGTTGTTCGAATCCAGTTCACATGCAACATTTTTTTTTTTTAACTATCTATTCATCAACATTTTTTGAATAAAATATGTATACCATTTTGTATATATCAATTTAAAACTTACATTTATATCTGTTATTCATGCATACAAACATACACATTATATTTTTATGTATGTTGCATACACATTATATTTTTGATCTTTCCTGGTGTTTTGTATTAGCATAATTAGCAAAACACAATCCATACATACAATATTTTTATGTATGTTGCTAAGTTATTTTGTTTACAACATTTGTTTAGTATTTAAATCAAAATATTTGCTGTCAACATTCTTTAATGCATATTGAATTAATGCATATATGGTGCAGAGCAAAGTGTATAGGTATTGAAAGTGAGTGTTAATGTGTGGACTGTGGTTCGAATCCAATTCGTATATGTATAATTTTTTTTTTTTTTTTTTTTTAACTCTATTCAACAATATTTTTTAAATAAAATTTTATGTATAATAGATTCAAAACTTTATTTTTTTTCTTATTCATAATTCATGCATACAATACACATGTATTTGATCTTTCCTGCTATAATGATTTAGTTCAATCAATCTTGATGTGCACATGGGTTTTGTATTAGGGTTTAACAAAACACAGTATACATATATAGGTACATATAATATTTTTATGTTGCTAAATTATTTTTATTTAAAACATTTGTTTAGGATTTAAATAAGACATATATAATATTATTTTTGTACATAGTAAAGAATGTAAAAAGTAAAGATCATTACAAAATTATGCTTTTGCGCATTACGAATTATGATTTACAAACAAAATTTTGTCAACACAAAAAATTAAAACTACGTATGTAAATATATGTACGTACGTATGTACATAATATTTATTTATTTATATTCAGGTACCGTGGGTACATAAATGTGCCAGGTAGCTATACCCTTGTTTCCTGGTAGGAATGTGTACGTGATATAATGATATATTATAAAGTATTTACATATTGCGATATATGAATATTTTTTTTTTTTATATTATAATTATTGTACCCAGCCGGGAATCGAACCCGAGACCTCTCATTCTCTTATGAATGAGAAGCGGTGCGTCAACCACTGCACCAATGGCTGGATACACGTAATATTATGTTAAACTAATTTCCTAAATTATTTTGTTCCGCTCCATTTGTTTATAATTTAAATCAAGATATTTGTCAACATTTTTTACTGCATGATCTTATTAAGCGATTAGGTAGGTAGGTCTTCAAGGTTAGATGTTTACGATATACTACTAATAGTATACTATAGAAATATACAGTAAAGTACATTTATGTATATCATTTTCATTCGAGTTATGTTGTTGGATTGTAATATTTATATAATCACAGTATTTTGGTACATATTTTACCCTTCGAGGTACTTTCTTTATTTATGAATTACATACTGGAATAAAAAATTTTTACTCTTGCTGTAATGGAATCGATTTAACATCTCCTAATTTACTTAAACATTTGGTATAAAATTATAAAACGTATTTTATATCAGAAATAATAATTAATGTATGTATGAATAAAAAACATCCCATATTTTTAAATTCAAATTATGTGTTTCATTTAAAACTAAAAAGTATAAAATAAAATAATATGTAAAAAAAATATTTTTTAAAATATGCTTTTATCGAAACCAAATTCGCCCCCTAAAAAGTAGAAAATAAAATTGATTGCAAAACTTTAGCTTTTTTGACTGTTATAATATAAAAGTGAATTGCTAGTGCAAGCATTTTGGACTGTTATAATATAAAAGTAAATTGCTGGAATAAGGTTAAATAAAAATCTAGGAAATTTGAGGTTCGTGTTTCTTTTTTATTCCAGCAATTTACTTTTATATTATAACAGTCCAAAATGCTTGCACTAGCAATTCACTTTTATATTATAACAGTCAAAAAAGCTAAAGTTTTGCAATCAATTTTATTTTCTACTTTTTAGGGGGCGAATTTGGTTTCGATAAAAGCATATTTTAAAAAATATTTTTTTTACATATTATTTTATTTAATTTTAATTGGCAAAAAAATTTCCTGTTAAAGGTTCTTTCAACTAAGGGGTGTTGTAGATTTTTTTCTTTAAGAATATTTTGAAAAGGCAGATTATTTTTATGGTTTAGGCATTTTTGGTTTAAGGCAACTTTATTTTAAAAGCGTATTTATATTTTTCGAAAAAATTATGCGTAATATTTATTAATTATATTTCAAAAAAATAATTTCCTAAAAATAATTTTTTCTTAAGAACACGATCATAATTTTTTATACCCTACACTTTAAGTATAGGGTATATTAACTTTGATTTGGTGTTTGTAACCACCAAAAGGAAGCGAGTTAGGTATAGACATGTATATATATTCTGAATCAGGATCACCGCCTGAGTCGATTTAGCGATGTCCGTCCGTCCGTCCGCCCGTACGCACGACAACTCAAAAAATTATGATGCTCTCTTGATGAAATTTATACTGTAGGTTAACAATGACTAAGGTAAGACGGGAATTGTAAATGGGCGAAATCGGACCATGCGTTCGGGTACCTCCCATACAACTCCCAAAACCGAATACGCATATCTTCGAAATTAATAAAGATATAAACTTAAAATTTTGTACGAGAGTGCTGTTTCCTAAATCCCTGATTTGCCTAAAATTTGAGATGAATTGGAGTGCTCGTTTGGGTACCTCCCATACAACTCCCAAAATCGAACAAGCATATCTTCGAAATTAATAAAGATAGATACTGCAAATTTGATACGAGGGTGTTGTTTCCTGAATCCCTGATTTGCCCAAAATTTCAGATGAATTGAAATGGTTGTTCGGGTATCTCCCACACAACTCCCAAGACCAAACAAGCATATCTTCGAAATTAATAAATATAAAAACTTGAAATTTGATATAAGTGTATTCTACCCTATTCTGATGATGTCTCTAAAATTTGAGATAAATTGGAGTGGTGGTCCGGGTGCCTTCACACACTTCCCAAGACCTAACAAGCATATCTTCGAATCTAATAAAGATAGAAACCTGAAATTTTGTACAAAGGTTTTAAAAGCATTTATGTTTTTTAGCTTATATTAAATACCTAACTAAAATAACTTATGAATTTTTAATTTAATTTGAATTTTTTAGGTGTACGGTATAAATAAGTCGGTTGCATCGACTTACTGTTACATTTACTTGTTTTTTTTTTTAATAAAAGGGAGAAATAGCAAAATCTTGATTATTGATTTTGATAGATTTTCATTTGAATATAATATAAACTTTTCCATTGTAATTTTACAAAAAATAATATGTAAGATCATAATGTTTTTTTTATTCCAGTTGAAAGGAGAAATGAATATTGGTTTAATCTCTGTAAAGAAATAAATTTTGTACCTACATTAAGGAGTAAATAAGAATTAATAAATACATATTCAAACTTAGAATTCTTCTTTAAATTACAAAATAAAATTTAAATAACATTCAAATGCTTAGGATTTAAAAAATTATGATGAGGTTTTTAAAGAATCAAATTCTTCACTTTTACACAAAAACTAAATATTTGTATAGTATAAAAGATAAATAGAAGATATATAATTTATATTTTGTAGTCAAAATTAAATAACTTTGGTGATTAAATTACATAAAATATTAATTATGGTTTTTAAGTAATAATAGGACTAATAAGCTTTTAAATGTAAATTCGATTTTTTTATTGCGAAGTTACTTTAAAAGAAAACTTTTTGAGTCTTTGAACGCATGTTACCGATTCGCTTAGCTATACATAGAAGTGCAGTTAACTAAGAAACTGTTTATAATTATAATTTTCAATTATTAATAGTTTATAATTTTCAACGCTATAGTGCTGCCATATCATTCTATTTTCATTTTATTAATTAATTTTCATCAATTTCTATTTTCCAGATAATTCTTTTCTAGCTACGGTTTTCTATAGATAATAACTAATTTAAATATTTACTATAAAGTGGAGAAATTGATTGGGTACACAAACCATATAGTGAATGGTTTTGCAACACAGCATTGTGATTTCTTAAAATTCACCACTAAAATCTTGAAAAAATTGCATGTGTTTAATAAAAATTCAAAAAATTGATAAAAAATTGTAAATTGTAATTTTAGAAAATAAAGCAATCCGATTAAAAAGTGAATTAACGTGATTAAATCCAATGAAGCAAAAAAAATTTTGGATTTATTTTACTTCCGTCATTTACGACATGTAAAGTTCAGAAAATCAAATTGAAATCAAATTATGAGCTAACTTAAAAAGTTTTAATAAATTTCAAATAAATAACATTTCAAAAAAAAAAAAAACAATATAAATATATATTAATTAAATTCGTATTATAATCTGGCTGCCCTATATAAGCAGTACAAAGTCCACGGTTAGAACTTAGAAGGTACCCAAGGTGACCGGAAATTAAACACAAACGAGAGAAAATGGAAGAAAGGAGAAAAAATTATAAAACAAAAACAAAGTAAAAATTGAATAAAAAAAGGCACATATAAATTATCTATTATAAATGATTTCGATCCATTTATTTCTTAATTAAAGAAAAACAGAATAAAAAATCAGCTGTCTCCACCACAGGACCGACCGCCACTACACGAAAAGTCCAATGACAAAATTTATAGATTTTTTACATAATAATTTATATTAAAGCAAAATAACTTCTAATAATTTAACAACATTTTGTTTTATTCAATAACAATAATAAGCAATGAAATCGTAAAAATATATGTGCATTCATTCATACATCCATTTACATTATTATTATTTACATCTACCTACATGATTTTTTTTTCATTCAAAAATATTAGAAGTAAAAAATAAGAGAAACTGTATGAAAATTAAATCTGTATGTAATATTGAAAAGTATGTAATATCTATGTATATATAAATTTTTAGAAATATAAAAAAAAAAAAACAAAAAAATTGTTCATATAAATTCATATGGAGTGTTATGTATGAAATTTGGACTTAGAAAAAAAATTAAATAAAAGTTAAAGTTAGTCGGATCAAAAAATGTTCTATGACAAAGTTGTTCCTCTTTAAGTGTGTAACAACTTTTTCTTAATAATTTTTCTCATTAAATTTTTGTGTTACGAAATATTCGTAAAAAACTTAAAAAGTACATAGTAAACTAGCAGTTGGGGTTGTCCGATTTGCTCCAAAAGCTTATCAATCCGAGATATTTACGTCAAAACCTTAAATATGAAATTTCAAAAAATTCCGCTCAGTCGTTTAAGCTGTACACGTGCCCACAGACATAAACACACATACACACACAAAAAGACAGACATCATGCTAAAAAAATTTTTACAGCCTTCTCCACACCGGAGTAGTGCATATTTGCCAAAATCTCGGGTAGAAATTTTTAGTATGAAAACAATACCTACCTTATACATTAATGTATGCGGTCGGTAAAAACGATTAATAAAACGGTAATAAAAGCCAAACTATTATAGAAATGCATAAGGCAGTGATAATACAAAAAAGAAATAAGGAAACAATCAAATTAGTTAAGGGATACAGTTATTTTACAATTTCAATTAATTTTCTTCAGAAAATTGTACCCATTGTTCTCCTTTTATATAAGGAAATCAATTTTTTCAATAGCTGTTTGTTTACTCTTCCATAAGATTTTGGTAGTACATCATACATACATTAAGATTATGTTATGAGATATGAAATTTTTACTTACAAGAAAAAAAGATTTTTATGCAAAGAATACCAAATATTAATTTATTTATATGTTCACTAAAAATAATTTTTTTTTTTTTTTTAATAAAGTCCAGTTTTAATAAATGTTTAGGTAATTGAAGCATTTACATTGTTAACAGGCAAGTAATCACCTTTAATCAGCCAAGTTATTACTTTACTTTTAAAACACTCACTAATTCTTTTTAGTTGAGGAGTTTTTAAAAAGCAAAAAGAATTTAAAAATAATTATAACTATCTTTAGATAATAACATAATAAAATATTTCAAGATCAAAATCTATAAATAGTTTGAAAATAAACATTTTGCAAATATTCAATTATAATGAAAATAATTTTTTATCATTTTTACTTTGATTATTAATGTCATTAATGCTAGTATTACAAATTTTCTATAAAAATCCTTTTTTCAAATAATCAGCACATTTTTCTAAATATAATCAATATAATCTTTATATTGTTATTTACCGTAACTTTTATTTTACTATTAACAGTGTTATTAAATTTTATTCGATATAACAAACTAACTCACACAATAATATCCATTAATGTTACATCTTCAGTAGATAAAATTTTACTCTTTTGGTCATTTGGTCATTCGCCTTTCTTTTTTTTTTTTTTTTATTATTAGGCCCAAAAATTACTTTTATTAAAGTAAAATTTAATCGAATGGAAACATAAAAAAAAAAACGAAAAAGGATTTAGGGTTCATTGAAGGATGGTCATAAATGAAAGGAATCTTTCGATTTTATCCTTTGATATAAAAACCAAAAAAAAAAAAAAAAAAATATTTTTTCTCTTTAAATGTCTTTAAAAAAAAAAAAAAAAACTATAGAAGATCAAGATATTAGTTTTGATAGGAAATATTTAGAGTGGAAATTGAGAAAGGACCAAATATTAAAATTGATTGAATTGATTAAGATTGAAATTCTATGAAAAACGATGACAATAATTTGAGGACATGATTTTTTAAATTAATTTTCTTTTTTGATCAATACTTTTTTAGGGGTCTTAGTCACACATTGATTGCATCTGTTTTAATTTTGATGTTTTTCTTTATAGATATTAAATATGCGAAACCGAATTTTGATTCATAAAATAAAAATTTTCTTAAATTTTAGGTTATCTACTTTAGATTTTATATTAATATGGAAGATAAGAAAATATAAAAGTTTGCAACTACTAAATAAGATATATAACTTCTTTTTTTACATAATATAATTATAATAATGATTTTTTTATATACATTTACATCCTTAATATACGATAAAATTAAACTGAAATGTTAAGAAACGTGAAGACCTTCATTATTATATTTAACAAATACAAATTGGTATTAAATAATATCACTGTAAAAATTGCCAATCCACAATTTTTTTTTTAAACAAGGATAAAGATTTCAGTAAGTTGACAATGTTACTAAAATTTTCCTTCATTCTAATTACTCCTTTTTTATTCTGAACATTCTCTAATCGTAACTTTTTTTATCCATACAACGATAATGGAAAAGCCAACATTATAATACAGAAGGGGCTTGATGTTTATATTTCTAATTCCATATATATTATACTCTAAGGTATATAAAGGCAGCTTACTATTTTGTGCTCGTATTTAAAGCACCCTTGTGTATAAAATTTATAATCCGCATTAAAGCATAACTGATAAGTGAACAGTAACTGTTTGCCAAACAAGTAACAAGTAACAAGATTGGAGTATTAGATTGCAAGGCAGATATAGTTTTTCGTATCCTCAGAAAACTTTCTAAATTTTTCTTTTTAATTGCAGTTTAACATCCTTAAAAGATTTTTTTAGATTAAGCAAATTATAACATCAATTAATCTTTCACGGTTAACATCAATTAGCTTTCCTCATTTTTTGATATGACACTGAAATTTTCATTTTTACTTTCAGTTAGCTTTTTAGTTTTTTCATTGTCACTTTTGCATTTTATATAATCATCGTTTAATAGAGTTGTTTGCTCGTAAAATGTTAACAATTTAGCGTAATTGACCACTGTAGCGTAATGTATACAAAAACATTCTTACCTTTGACAAGTTTGCTAGGGTATAAGTTTTCCAAATTATGCTAAACCTGCTAAGTTATCCATTATCAAAACAAATAAATTGATTTCTTGCAAAGCAGTATATTGCTTCAAAGAATATTTTCAACAGACAAACTTGTCCTCTCAATTAACAGCAACACTTATTTGAAATTATGTTCTAAGCATAGTTATATTGTACCAAGCATTTATCACTAATCAAATACTCGGTTTATTGATAAGTTTCCACCGATTGCACGAAAACCATACTTGGTAATAAATCAATAAAGTTGTGATTCACTAATGGCGGTATGAGTGGTTATTTAAGGTGGTTAAGTAACGTTTGGTTATTTAATTTTTTAATATGAATATTAACGGTATACTTTATTTAATTGAATTAAACGCTTAGATCTCTTGTTTAACTTTTTATTTATTTCATAGACTCTTACCTACTGACTTACTTCCTATATTATGATATTATTTAAACTTAAGGATAGAGTCACTTTTAGGTGGGTCAACTTCTAATGCTTTGTAATGGTGTGATTGTTAGAATTTACACAAAAAAGTTAATTTTTTCGATAAATTTATATTCTAATGGTAAAAGACTATAGGTTTGCAGTCTATTTTTGGGGGTTCGGGTCACTTGGCCCCCCATTTAATAGTATTAATATTAAAATATTGCATGAAAAGTCGAAAATTTTAAATTTAAAAAATGGCAAATATAAAATAAAAAAATTTAAAAAAAATTACACACATCGAACAAGAAAAGGCCAAAGAATTATTAAAAAATTTTAACAATCACACCATTACAGAGCATTTTACAGGTATTAGAAGTTGATCCACCTAAAAGTGACTCTATCCAAACTTAAAATTTATAACTCCTATTATGCACTTTACATATACTAGTGCAGCGATTCTTAAACTGTGGTCCGCGGCCTACTAGTGGGCCGTGAACTTTTCTCAAGTGGTCCGCAAAGAAAAAAAAAATAATTTTTACTTTTTTTTAAAATGGAGTATATTTTTTTTTCTTAGTTCGAAGATTTGAAATAAAAAAAAAATTATATTAAATTTGAAAAAATCACGTAGTTCATGTATTTACAAATGAAATAAGCGTATTCTTTAAAAAAAAATATTTACATTAAATATAAAAAAACTAGTATGAAAAAAATTATTAAGGTTAAATATGAATGAAATCTAGTACTCTGATTATAGTTTTATGCATATGGAATAGCAAAAAAAACCATATTCTCTATATACGAGTATAAATAAAATTTCTTATAAATATATTCGTATAAATATATTTTTATTAGTTCTATTAACATTAACTACACAAGTTCACTTATTTTGTTTTCTTATACAAATTTATTTCAAATCGTAAGTATAAGCAAATCAATAATTATTTTTATTATCAGTTTTTTTTTCAAATAAATGTGCGAAAAGTAATTTTATTGCAATTTTATAATACTAATTTTTGTTTTTACCCAACAAAGTTTAATTAATTGAGGGTTTAAAAGAGGTATTCAAAATATTATTTTTATCTTTAGTATATTTTTTAAATTTATTTATTACTGTTAGAAATAAAAAATAATACAAATGGATCGTTGGCTTAAAAGAAAATCTGATCAAGTAAACGAAGGTGCATCAACATCATCAACTATAGTAGACACTACTTTAATTAAAAAAAGAACAAAAGTACATCGAAAATATGATGTTAGCTATTTATCATTAGGATTTATGCTAGGAGGTGTAAATAATGAACAACCTCTGTGTGTCCTCTGCCATAAATTGCTTTCTAATGAAGCAATGAAACCGTCAAAATTGCGGAGACATTTTGACAGTAATCATAAAGAATATGTCAACAAACCCGTAGAATTTTTTAAAGAAAAAGAGCTTGAATTTAAAAAAAGTCAAACTCTTATTGGAAATATAGCAAGCGGATCAAATAATAAAAATGCAGTGAAAGCGTCGTTTGAAGTTGCCAATCTCATAGCCAAAGCTGGGAAACCCCACACAATCGGGGAGGACTTAATTTTACCAGCAGCTAAAGCCATTGTTAATACAATGCTAGGTGAAAAGGCTGCAAAAGAATTAAATTTAGTTTCTTTATCTAACGATACCATAAAAAAACGAATAGATAAAATTTCTGATAATGTAAAAAACCAATTAATGGACAGAATTCTTAAATCCCAATATTATAGTTTACAGTTGGATGAAAGTACAGACTGTAATAACAATTCTTGGTTACTTTGTTACATTAGGTATGAATTCGAGAACAAAATTAATGAAGACATCTTTTTTTGCAACAGTTTGATCCATACTACCGCTGAAGAGGTGTATAATAATTTGAATACGGTTTTAATTTCAAATAGAATTAAATGGTCCAACTGTGTAGGAATTAGTACAGATGGTGCACGTGCCATGTCGGGAAAACTAACTGGTTTGATTACACGAGCAAGAGAAAATAATTCTTCAATTAAGTGGCACCATTGTTTTATTCATCGAGCATCTTTAGCTGCTAAAAAGATGCCAGAAGAGATAAAAAAAGTCTTGGATGATGCCGTTAAGATTATAAACTTTATTAAAGCAAGGCCTTTAAATTCAAGAATATTTCAGCAGCTCTGCCAGTCTATGGATAGAGATCATCAACAACTTTTGCTTCATACAGAAGTGCGCTGGCTCTCTCGAGGAAAAGTTTTATCACGGCTTTTTGAACTAAGGGATGAAGTCAAGCTATATTTTATTAATTTGGCATCACCATTTCCAATTGGTAAAAATATGTGTAACTATTCGTGGTTAGTCATTTTGGCCTATATGGCAGACATATTTACACATTTAAATTTACTTAATTTGAGTTTGCAAGGATTCGATGTCACAATATTTCATGTTGAAGATAAAATTGAGGCAATGATTCTAAAACTAAAATTATGGGAACAACGTTTATCACAGCGAAATTTTGATGCTTTCGAAAATTTAAAAACTATCGTTAATACCACCAATGAAAACTTATCTTATGAAATTTTAAATTATTTCATCCAACATCTGAAAGATATGCAATTGACTTTTCGTGAATATTTTCCACCTCCAGATGATACAAAATTGTGGATTAAATATCCATTTAACATAAACGTTGATAATATAACTGGTTTAACATCAATTCAAGAAAATTCATTAATAGAAATTTCTACTGACAACTCATTGAAAATAAAATTTAATGAAAATACTACGACCGATTTTTGGCTTTCTTTACGCAGGGATCATCCTGACTTATCAAAAATTGCATTACAAGTTTTAATACCGTTTCCTACTACATACTTATGTGAAAAAGCATTTTCGGCACTTGTATATTTAAAAAATAAATATAGAAATAGGTTGATAAATGTAGAAACTGAACTTCGAATTCAAATATCAAACATTGCACCTGACATAAATAAATTGACATCAGAAATGCAACATCATCCCTCTCATTAATTAATTATTATTATATTACTAAATATAAATTAATTTTTTTTTTCAAAATGTCCATAAACGTGTTAAAAACTATATTAAATATTTAAGAGTTCAGTAAAATTATTTTATTTTGCCATGTTTAGTTTATTATTTTCTTTAATTATCAATTTATTTTTTATTTAATTATCAATCTATTTTATGATGAATTTGTAGTTAAAATAGAATTGAATAAATATTGTTAATTTACTATAAAAAAGTCGAAATTTTATTTAGTGGTCCGCATATTTGAAATTTTCTAATCGTGGGCCGTGAAATAAAAAGTTTAAGAACCGCTGTACTAGTGCATATGCCTTTATTTATCTCAGACCATACCTATTACTTAGACTACAATAATTACTATATTAATTAAGCGTAATTAAGAGAAAGAAAATTAAAAATTTCTGAATTTGAGAATTTCTTAGTAATTGCAGTTTAACTTATTACCTATTACTCATTATGGAAAGTAGAAATTGGAAAAGATGACAGAAAACTAAAACTTGGAAAAGGTTAGAAAATAGAAAAGTGAATTTTTATATTAAAAGGTCGCCACACACTCACTTATAAAAAAAAAAAACGATTATTTGATTATATGATTAGTGATAAGTGGTTGGTGTGACAGGGCCCTGGTCAAAAGTTAAAAAAAAAAGTGTAATTAAAATGTACTAATTATTTTTTTTAAATTAAATCTTTGTAAAAATAGAAACTCTATTCAAATATACTCAATTCATAATACTTGCTTAGTTTAAAATATCTAAAAAAATTAAAGGATTCTGATTAGATTCTAGGATAACAGCTATCAAAAATTAAAAATTCTTTAATTCCATTGACACATATATGAAAATTCAAAATAAGCTACATCGAATTTTTTACTTGTTATGATTCAGAATAACGTACATATATCGAATTTTTCTCTTGTTGAAGAAAGAACGTTGAACAGTTTAACATTGTAAACCATAAGTTCAACACTATATGAATTTTCATCAAATATTTCATATCGTTATGATTCATGTAAAATATGAAATTTCAAATAAGAACTGACTCATGACTCAATTTTTAGAAAAATTATTTATAAGAAAAAAATTTTTTAAATATTTTTTATATCCTTTTAATATTTAAGAAAAAATTTCATATATGAATTTTGATTTCAAAGCAACGAATGACGCCATATAATTATTCATTTCTTCTATTAAAAATTTTTTTATGTCAATGAACTTTTTATATTTTTTTGAACTATTCAAAAATCTAAATTTTATTTTAACAAGAATTATTTAATAATTATTATGGAAAATTAGAAAAATACAAAATTAAAAATTTGTTTTTAATTAATTTGTATAATTTATTTTTAGTAAAAAAAAAAATTTTTTTTTTCGATTTTATATGTATTTTTTTTTTGTAATCATGTATTTTTGCTTGTAAAACATAAAATTTTATTGCACAAATGATAGGAAATTTATGAGAACTACTAAACAAAAATTTTATTCAATTTCAAACAATGTAATTACATTGTTTTAATAAAAATTGGCACGAAAAATTTTATTTCAAATTATTTTTAAATTAAAACAGATTTTTCGTTTTGTTTTTATTTTTTTGGGTGGAAATTAAAATTGGAACAGTCGTAAATTTGTTTTAATAAAATAACCCATTAAATAAAAAAAATTCGTTGCAACTAATTTGCTTTAAAAATTTAACTAAGAAAAAAAAAAACAAGTAAATGTAACAGTAAGTCGATGCAACCGACTTTTATTTATACCCTACACCCTAAAAATCCATAAGTTGTTTTAGTTAGGTATTTAATATAAGCTAAAAAAATAAATGCTTTTACAATTTTTGTACAAAATTTCAGATTTCTATCTTTATTAAATCCGAAGAAATGCTTGTTATATGTTAGGTCTTGGGAAGTGTGTGAAGACATCCGGACCACCACTCCAATTCATCTGAAATTTTAGAGACGTAGAGACGAACAGGGTAGAACATTCTTATATCAAATTTCAAGTTTTTATATTTATTAATTTCGAAGATATGCTTGTTAGGTCTTGGGAGTTGTGTGAGAGGTACCCGAACAACCACTCCAATTTATCTCAAATTTTAGGCAAACCAGGGATTCAGGAAACAGCATTCTCGTATCAAATTTGAAGTTTCTACGATTACAGTATAAATTTCATCAAGATAGCATCATTATTTTTTGAGTTATCGTGCGTACGGACGGACAGACATCGCTAAATCGACTCAGGAGGTGATCCTGATTGAGAATATATATTCATGTTCATATCTAACTCGCTTCCTTTTGGTGGTTACAAAACACCATACCAAAGTTAATATACCCTATACTTTAGGTGTAGGGTATAATACTCGTAACTTGAAATTACGAATTATTTTATAAGAGAATTTTAAAAGAATCTTATCTGTTAAAAGTAATAAGTGAGAACAAGCTGCGAAATTAGTATTGCCATCATCTTAAGTTAAAAACTTACCGAAAGGTAGAATGAAAACAAAATTTGAACGTTTCTTTATACTTTTTGTGAAATAAATTTATTGGAAAGAATATTAAACACCAATATTTAGCAGTTTTACTCAAATCTTTTAAAAATCAACATAAATTAAATTAAGCACAAAACAAAAAAAACATATTATTTTACTTTTAATTTTAGTTTTAAGCTTTTTTATATTGGAAAATGAATTTCAATATGTATTAACAACAACTATATTGTCATCAGATGCTGTCTGATTTAGGACTATTGCTCTCTTTTCTTATGTTTAAGAAATAATAACAAATCTCACTCAATAATATGATACAGAAAATACTCAATACTGGAATTAATATTAATGTATAATGAAACAATTTAATTATTAAAAATTATTAAAAACAAAAAAAAATTTAAAAATAAATTGACAAGTAATGTGTGGGTATAACTATGACTCAGACGGCAATTAAGAGTATTTTTGCCATAATCATTGCATCAGGTGGTTATTATAAATTAATATAGAAGTGTAAAAAATAAAACAAATAAAGTTAAAAATTCAATTTGTAAAGTGTGAAACATTTTTTTGTGAAAAAGTGTATATTTAAAAAAATGAAGGAATGAAAAAATGAATAATTATTTCTGCGTGTTAATATTCATTAAGTTATTTTCTTTTCTTATTTTGTAAATGTTTGCTAGTTTTAAATTATTAATGTTTATTTTCAAAACGCTCAAAATCGAATGCAGTTTGAGTAATTGTTTAAACTGAGTAAATAACTGAGTACAAACTGGATAAAGATCTTTTTAATCTGTTATAAGTATCTGATGTGTGCATTATTTTTTGTTCTTTAAATCTTTTCATAATGAATTTATTTAGTTTGAATGAATATATTTTAAGTTACAATAAATTGTTGCAACTGCTTTCGTATATAGCGGATTTATGATAATTGTTGACTAATATATTTTTATTTGTTTCTTAAAATGTATGTCAATATCTAATTTGTTGTTTTTTCGTTGAACAAGTAAATCTGAAAACAATAATTTTCCACTTCTTTCTCTTTCAACAATAAATTTTATTAATGTAAATTGACTATTTAGGATGTCTAGAACTTTCGGTATATCAAATTTCTTTATTATTTAAAAAAAAAAAAAAAAAGTCAACATATTTCTTCCAGACTTTCGGTAAATATTTTTGTACATTAAATTTTTTTTTCTAAAGAGCCCAGAAAGATATTTGACGTACCGTTAAATTGAAATTAATTTAATTAAAATTCATTTACATTTTCTATTTCAATTAACTGTACAAATAATTTTTTTTTTTTTATATTTGATATAATAAGATTTCTATGGGTTTACAATTTTATTTAAGTTTCAACATCAAAAGAATTTGCTATTTACTGAATAAAATGTAAAGAAAAAGGAAAGGTACCATGGTATCAAGTTTTAATTTTTTCTAAAAATGTCACAATACTCATAAAAAACACTCAATCATTATTTTCTTAATTTATTCACTTTGAATGATTTTTAATATACAATTCTTATTTTTTTATGAACTTAAATTGAAAAGTCAAAATACAGAAATAAAAAAATTCTCGAATTCTCCTTCGTAATATCGGGAAGAATCAATCGCAATATATGTACCATAATATCCTTTACTTTTTGCATTAAATCATAGTTTAAAAATTTTTTTAATACTGGTGGTTTAGTTTAGAGTTGATTTAGGAATTAGGACAGTAGAAATTTGATGAAAAAATCGGAAAGACATTGGGAGGAATATATTATTTTTTTTTTTTTGAAAAATTATTCTTTTTATACATGTATAAATTTCATTTAGTTTTTTAATTGATTGATTCCATAAATATTTTGAGATTACGCTTGAATAACGCATAATATTAAATTTTTAGAAAAATTAATTTCATGCAGTCCATTTGTTCGTTCATCTGTTTGTCTATCTGTTTACGAAATTTTTACAATGATTTGAGGCAATGTTTGATATTTTGTTTCAAATACAAAAATTCAAATTTCAACATTATGAGTCGAATGAATAAAACTGAACTTGAACTCAACTTTTTCAAAAACAAATTTACATTTTAATTCGATTCGAAATAAAACAAGGTAGAATGTAAACCAACGGTTTTTAAAAGCGCACATTTCCAAAACTCAATACAAATTGTTTAGAAGTGTGACTTACACAAAAATTTGAAAATTTCATGTAATAAGAAAAAACTTGAAAATAGGACATTTTTGAGATTTTGAGGGGCCGTAAGTCCGGAATCCTATATAACTAAGAAAAGCTGTTAACACACGTAAAAATATATTATTGAAGCTTTAATTTTTATGTCTTGCCGAAGAAAAATTTTTACAGGTGCCTAAGTTACAGGTGTCTAAAAATAGCAAATTTTCAATTTTTGAGGCGTAATAACTCTTAAAGAGGGGGCGTTACCAAAAAATTTTCTGAGGAAACTTATACTAATTCTAAAAGTTCTTTCTTGTCTCAAAATTTCAGGTTCCTATCTAAAGGGGTGCCGGAGTTATGAAAAAAGAAATTTCATGCAAAATGTGGTTTTCACATAACAGTAAATTTAAATCGTAAATTACAAAATATTACATAATTTTGATATTGTTTTATATAGATAATAAAATTTTCGATCTTCTGCCGGTTTTAGATTGCAAAACTATTACGCAGAGCCCGAGATATATACATCTGAAAATGGGGCTTTTTTACAATTTTGAAGAGCTGCAGCTTTGGAACTCTTTACAACTAAAATAAACCTTTCACACACGTAAAAATATATTATTGTAGCTTTAATTTTCATGTCTTGCCGAAGCAAAATTTTTACAGGTGCCTAAGTTACAGGTGTCTAAAAATAGCAAATTTTCAATTTTTGAGGCGTAATAACTCTTAAAGAGGGGGCGTTACCAAAAAATTTTCTGAGGAAACTTATACTAATTCTAAAAGTTCTTTCTTGTCTCAAAATTTCAGGTTCCTATCTAAAGGGGTGCCGGAGTTATGAAAAAAGAAATTTCATGCAAAATGTGGTTTTCACATAACAGTAAATTTAAATCGTAAATTACAAAATATTACATAATTTTGATATTGTTTTATATAGATAATAAAATTTTCGATCTTCTGCCGGTTTTAGATTGCAAAACTATTACGCAGAGCCCGAGATATATACATCTGAAAATGGGGCTTTTTTACAATTTTGAAGAGCTGCAACTTTGGAACCCTTTACAATTAAAATAAACCTTTCACACACGTAAAAATATATTATTGTAGCTTTAATTTTTACATCTTGTAGAAGTAAAATGTGTGCAGGTTCCTAAGTTACAGGTGTTTAAAAATAGCAAATTTTCAATTTTTAAGCCCTAATAGCTCATAAACAGGGGGTGGTCCGAAAAAATTTTCTGAGCAAACTTATACTAATTCTAAAAGTTCTTTCTTGCCTCAAAATTTCAAGCTTGTATCTAGAAGCGTGCCGGAGTTATGAAAGTAGAAAAATCATGCAAAATTTGGTTTTAACATAACGGTAAATTTAAATACTAAATTTAAAAAAATTGTATAATTTTGATATAAATTTACAAAGATAAAAGAAATACCTGTCGAATGACGTTTTCAGATTGAAAAAATCTTAAGCAGAACATAAGATATATGCATTTAAAAATAGGGCTTTTTCAAAGTTTGAGGGGGTGTAGCTCCGTAATGGGGGGGGCTACATGAAAAAGTTGTTCCACAAAATTATTTTTTTTATGACACCTACCTATGGTTAAAATTTTTTTTCTCTATCTTTAACGGTGTAGAAGTTTTGTAAACAGACGGACGGACGGACGGACGGACGGACGGACGGACAGAGTGAAACTAATAAGCACATTTTTTCAAAATTTTTTTGGAAATGTGCTAAAAACGATCAGTCATTAAGGCGATTTTAGGTTAAATAATAATATTATATGAACATTAATATTATTTATTTTGGTTATATTACATATAACTTTATTATATTATATTTGTTCGCAAAGTCAAATTGTTAAGAAAAATTAATTCCGAACTGTACGGGATTTGAACTCGCACTTCTTCCATTAATATATCATTCGTTTAACCATTCGGTCCCAGAGGCTCTCACAATATTTTATTTATAGAAAACAGTTTAGGAAAAAAAGTGCATTATCTATCTTTAGAATATCGTCTTGCAGATTGTGTGCTTTTAAAAACTCTTGGTTTTACAATCTGCCTTGTTTATACTGAAAATTGATGAAGTTAACAAAAAAAATTTCCAAAAATGGTTTTTATTACAGTTATCTTACACGAGATGTTTCATTTAATTACAAAATATTATTTGAAAAAAATTGTTGGTATCTATAAAAAGTTATTTATTTATTTAAAAATGTTTTTTATGGCTTACAACACAAAAAATGGTTTTGAAAGCCTGATCTTTCTATAAAAATTAATTTGTTATTACAATATTTATAGCAATATTTGTAGATTATAAACTTACTTACTACACACTTACATACTAAGCTTTATTTTTACATATTATATTTTAACAACAAACAAAAAAAAAATAAAAAAAAAAAAAAATAAAAAAAATAAAAAATTTAAAAACTTAAATATTTTCTACTTTAATGAATTTCTTAATTTAATTTTAAGCTTTAATTATATTAAATTGTAAAAATTCTGTTTTTTGACAAATTCTATAACCCTTTCATTGGAATTGCGGTCATCTGCCGATAGAGAACTCAATGAGATACCTAGTGATGTTCTGTGATTTACAGTAAGAGGGCATTCCTCAAAAATGTGGTGTACTGAAATAGTATTGAGCCTGCAATCACACTCATGTGCTAATGAGTTCTGATTGTCAAATAGGTAACTGTGTGTCAGATTAGTGTGTCCTATTCTCAACCTTGTCAGAACAGTAAGATCTCTTCGACTCAGATTATCATTGTTTTTCCACTTATCAATTTGTGGTTTTATGTTGTGCAATTTATTATTGTTTTTTGTATCCCAGTAACTTTGTTTTTTTCGCATTATGTGTTTATTTATTAATTTATGTAAGTCCGATGTAATAAATTTAAAAGAGTTGTCTAAGGGTTCTATAACAGACTGTTTTGCTAATAAATCTGCTTTTTCATTTCCTTTAATACCTATATGTGATGGAATCCATAGAAATGCAAAATTGTTTAAAGATAGAGAGATCTCATCTCTTATTTTTTGTGCTAATGGATGTTTTGTAGTTATATTTTGAAGAGCTTCAAGGCTGCTCAAAGAATCTGTGCAGACCAAAAAACTTTCATTATTAGATTCGTTATTTACATACTGAATACCTCGATATATAGAATATAATTCGGCTGTGAAAATTGTTGTATTTTCCGGTAGATGAAATTTTGTTTCGACTAAATCAATGTTGAATGCACAGCCTGTGGAGTTATTTATGACTGAACCATCGGTGAATATTTGTCTGAATTTTTTAAATTTATTATTTACTTTTTCTTTGTAAAGTTTTCGATAAATAGTAGTATTTGTATTATCTTTTTTATATGTTGCTAATTCCGTATCAATACATATGGGTTTCTGAAGCCATGGAGGTTCATTAAGTATTTTTTGTATATCTATTGCGTTATCAAAGACATATAAACTTTCTTTTATATTTCTTAATCTGACAAAACATGGTTGTGTATTAAATTTTTTATCTTTAAACTTGGAAAATAAATTATCATTATTAAAAAATTCGAGTAATGGGTGGTTTTCGAAAGAAATTAAATTTGTTACATATTTAAGAGCAAACTTTTCTCTTCTAAGGTTTAAAGAAATTTCTCCGGAGTCTACAAGAAGACTATCAACAGGACTTGTTCGTAGTGCCCCTGTAGCTAAACGTATACCCATATTTAGTATTGTGTCTAAGGACTTTAATATAGTTTTGTTAGCAGTTTCATAGATGAAACTGCCATAGTCAATTACTGAAAGTATTATCAAATTCAATAATCTTAGTAGAAGCTTTCTATCAGAACCGTAGTTTGTATTTGAGAGCATTTTCAGGATATTCAAGTTTTTTAAAGCTTTTGCTCTAACTGTTCTTATATGCTGATGCCAGTTCAGTTTTTCATCAAACGTTAGTCCCAGAAATTTAATTTTATCAACATAAGTTAGTTTTTGATTTGTTAAAAACAAATCTGGTTTAATAATATTTTTCCTCTTTCTTGTGAATAACATGGCAACAGTTTTCTTTTCGGAAAACTTAAATCCTGTTTTATTGCTCCATTTTTCAAGTAGATTTATTTGTGTTTGTAGTTTTTTTTGCAATTTTTTTGGATTTTTTCCAGAGATAAACATTGTGAGATCATCGGCATAAGCAATATATTTTATTGGGCTTTTTATAATTTTTAGAACACTATTAATGGCTATGGTGAATAAAACAACACTTAAGACTGAACCCTGTGGGATACCATTTTCAATAGACTTTTCATCTGACAAAACTTCGCCAATCGTTACCTGGATCTTTCTTTTGCTTAAAAAATTTTGAATGAAATATATTATATTTCCTTTAATTCCCATTATTAAGAGTTGATCAATTATGAGTCTTTTCCAGGCTATATCATAAGCTTTTTCTATATCGAAAAAGATAGCTAGAGTTGACTTTTTGCTAGATAATGCAGTCAATATTTCTGATTCTAAATATGAAAGATTATCGATCGTCCCCCGATTTTTCCGGAATCCTGATTGATAAATTGATATCAAATTATTTTTTTCGAAATACCAAATTAATCTTTTCGATATCATTCGCTCAAGAACTTTACAACAACAGTTTGTTAATGCTATTGGGCGGTAATTATTAGCACTCTTGGAGTCTTTCCCTGGTTTAAGAATGGGTATAATATAAGCGCTTCTCCATTTTTCTGGAAAAGAACCTGAAAGAAAGATTTTGTTATAAAAAGTAAGTAGTGCTTGCTTATGATGCAAGTTAAATTGTTTCAACATTTCATAATGAACTGTGTCAGGGCCTGGCGAGCTACCACTACAATCTTTAAGCGAGTTTTCTAGTTCTATTAAACTAAATTTTTTATTATATAGTTCATTTATTCCTGAAGGAATATTTGTTGGTTGTTTTTCAGTTGTCCTTTTGTATGTTAAGAAAGTTTTTGAATAATTATTATTAGAAGACATCTTACAGAAATGTGAGGCAACAATATTAACAATTTCATGTTTGTCAGTTATCAAGTTTTGATTATCTATAATTGAAGTAATTTCCTGATTTTTGGTTTTTCCGTGAATACGCCTAATTTGTTGAAAAATAAGTGATGGAGGAGTGTTACTGTTAATTGAATATACAAACTTTTCCCAAGATTCTTTTTTTGCCTGTCTTATAATTTTTCTAGTTTCAGATTTCACTTTTAAAAAATTTTTAAAATCATTTAAATCTAAAGTGCGTTTAAATTTTCTAAAAAGTTTGTTTCTATTTTTTATTGCCACTTTACAATTATTGTTCCACCATGGAACTTTTTTCTTTACATTTTTATAATTTTGCATGGGAATTGCTATTCTTGCAGATTTTAAAATACTAGAGGTAAAGTATTCTTCATAGTCGTCTATGTTCGTGAAATCATTTCTAGTTAAATTAAGTTGCTCTCGAAAAACATCCCAGTTTGCTTTTTTAATGTTCCATTTTTTTTTGAATCCATAAGAGTTATTACTATTGTCTGCAATTTGAAGAGATATAGGAAAATGGTCACTATTGTGTAAGTCTTCGTCTGTCTGCCAATCAAAATAAGCATTTAATATGGGACTACCGATTGTTATATCTATTGCACTAAATGTTCTGTAACTAAAACTAAAATGAGTAGGGTTTCCATTATTGAAAAGACACAAGTTATATTCATCTATGACGTTTTCAATTAGCTTTCCTCTTTTATCTACCTTAGTAGACCCCCATAGTGTATTATTGCAGTTAAAATCTCCTAAAATGAAGTACGGCGAATCAAAATGACTAATAAGATTATCAAAATCAGATTTTGTGATATTAGTATCTTGGGGCAAATATAAATTGCAAATAATTAATTTTATTGGGTAAAAAATTTTGACAGCAATAGCCTGTAAATGAGTATTCAATGGGATTTCTTCACAACTAAATTTTGAATTTATAAAAATGGCGACACCACCATGAGCAACTGTTAATGATATTACATTTTTGTAAAAAGTGTTGAAATTTTTTATTGAAGGAGCATAATCATCTTTGAATTTCGTTTCTTGAATGCAAAAGGCAATAGGATTATATTTATTGATTAATAAATAAAATTCATTAATATGCGTGTTAAAACCACCGCAATTCCATTGTAAGATATTAGTCATCGAAATTGTCAAAACCTAAAGAGTCATTGTCACTAATACTATTTTCTGATACAATAATCATTGGTTCATTATTATTACAATTTGTTATTTTTTTCTTTTTATTTTTTTTTTCCATTTTTTTTAATTCTCGTTTTTGTTTTTGATTTACTGCTCTAGAAAATAAAAGTTTATTATTATCTAATTGCTTTACCTTAAGTTGTGGTATAGTTTTTTTTTTTGATGTTGATGATTGTTGTTGTTGGTGATCATATGTTGAGAATTGGGATTTGTTGATTAAAACCGGTTCATTATTTTTATCAGATGTGCTATCCGTAATTTTAATGCATGTGCATTTACAAGTACATTTATTTTTTGTACTCAGAATATTTGCAAAAGTTGATGGAAGTGGGTTTCTTATTCTGTACCTACGATTTGCTTCCTTGATATCGACGCTTTCCTTTATTTGAATTGCCTTTATTTCTCTTTCTTTTTTAGTACGTGGGCAGACTTTATCAAACGTACTATGTCCTTCATTGCAGTTGACGCATTTCGCTGGTTTTGTACATTTTTCATTTACGTTCTTGAGATGTTCATCCTCTCCACAATTTGAACATGTTTTGTTTTCTTTTTTGCAACTATCTGTTATGTGATTAAATTTTAGGCATTTGAAACACCTAAGTGGTGGTGGTATGTATGGCCTTATATTATACATTTGAAAACCGATGTTAACCTGTGATGGTAATACTGTGGTTGCAAAAATTAAGGTGTACAGACCAGTTTCTTCTTCTCCGTTTTGTGTTTTTTTTTTAAATCTTTTAACGCCAATTACGTTCTGCTCTTTCATCTCTGTTATCAATTCTTCATCACTGACGTATTTAAGTTCAGGGCAAAAGATGACTCCCTTGGCATTATTAAGGCTTTTATGTTCTTCTACCTTAACATTGATATTTGCATCCAATTTTATTATTTTTATTAATAATATTGCTTGGTTAAGATTTTTTGTTTTAATTAGTAAAGAACCATTCCTAAGTTTTGAACACCTTTCAACTTCTCCGCCTATTGCTTTTATTGTTTTTTGGATTAAGAATGGCGAAACAGATCTTAAATCTTTATTTTCGTCCGTTCTTGTCATTATCAAAAATTTTGAACCTTGTGTCATGTTTAATACATTTTTTTTGGGATCTATTTGAATTCCCTTTTGTAATAACAGCAATTCATTAGAAGCCCCCATTGCGGGGGGAGCTTCAGTCCCCATTATTTATAAAAAAAAAAATTTTAATTATTATTTTTTTTTTTTTTTTTAGGACAAATAAATTTAAAGAGAAAAAAAAAATTAGACAAATAACACAAAAACACTAATTGTTCAGTTAAATATCACTAGGTATTAATTACAAATTATTATTTTTTTTATTTTTGGACAATTGTTTACCAGCTATAATTTTTAACATTAAAAATATTGTTTTTTTTTTTTTTTTATTTTATAATGCACTACTTATAATGTAGTTTTTTTTTTTTTTTTATTATTATTATTTTTTTTTTTTTTTTTGTAGAGATTAAGATATTAGGTAATTAATTAATAATTCTTTAATTTAATGATTATTACGTCTCTTCTCCCTGAAGGTTGTTGGACAACTGTAAAAAGTTATTTTTTATAACTTAGGATACTAAAATTCAAATTTAACATTTATATTGAAAACGATATATAAAGAATTAATATACAATGTAAATATATACTTTTAAACATTTAACATAAACAAACTTTATTGCAACTAAAACGTTCTTCTTCATTTTAAATTTTATTTTTGTTTTATTTAAAACAAATTTTTAAACGATGCAAAATTAAAATATTCAGTGTAAATTTCTTTTAGTAAACGTTATTTTTATTTTTTTTTTTTAGAAAATTTTCACTTACAATAGCAGTTATTGCAACTGAATTTTTTAATTTAAATAATAAAAATAAAAAATTGTATACAAAAACATGGGTTTGTATTTTTTAAACTATGTATAAAAGAACTATAATGAATAATCCATTTATATGAGTATATAATAAAATTTTTTATTAAAAATTGCATAATATTTTTTTTTCTTTCATTTTATTAAAAAAGAAATTTCTTTTGTTAAACCGAACGTTATTTTACAACCAAACATGTTTTTTTTTTTTTTTTTTGTTAAAATGAATAAAAAACAAGACAGTTTGTAAAACCAAAAGTTTTTAAAGGAGCACACTTTTAAATACCCCACAATAAAAAAGCTTTTTAGAAAATATGGGACCCTTTCTTTAATTACAATTAAGAAAAACCGTTAAAACATCTAAAAATATAATATTCGAACTTTATTTTTTATATAATTTTAATTTATATTCGATACTTCGATATCGAAATTTCAATTGTTGATCCCTAATACCCCTTAAACGATGGAAAGTTCAAAAAATTTTCGAATATAATTTATACTAATTCTTAAAGATTTTCTTTCGAAATTTCAATGTCCTCAATAAAAGAATGTCGAAGATATGTTTTTCATATGTTTGTACAGAACGGTACATTTTTACATAACGGTTGAAATACGAAATTACAAAAAAAATTGTAATTGATTATGTATATACATCATCTTTATATTGATTATTAAACCGTAAACAATAAAGCCTGTCGTTTGATGTTTTTAGATTGAAAACATATTAATCAGGGCTCAAAATATAAACATTTGAATATAAGACTTTTTGCAATTTTGATAACCTGTAACTCCGTAATTGAAAGGGATAAATAAAAAAAAAATATTTTATGAGACACCCTAACCATGGTTAAAACTTAATTGCTCTATCTTAAACAATGTAGAAGTTTTGTAAACCAACGCAAGGACAAACTGAAACTAATAAAAAATTTTTTTTAAAATTCTTTTGAAAAATGTACTATAACAATAAAATTTAAATTGATTTAAGAAAATTGCAATTTTTAAGGTATAATAATAATAAAGTTAACAAAAAGAATTTTTGTTGGTTTTATTGTATTAAATATGGAAGTAATATAATCATAATTCAATACACAATACACAATAGACTTGAAAAAAAAAATAAAATTATAGTATAATATAAAAAGTAACTTTGTATTTTGATTTTTTTTTAAATTGTTCTATAGAATTTATTATACATTTTTAATTATCATAATTTTACGGGTATTTGAATAAGAAATCGAATAAATTATTATTTTTTTTTTTCTTTTCTTTAAAACGAATCTCCAAAACAAACAATATATTGTACCATCGGTTCTAGTCTAATGTTTGGTTTAAAAGGGAGGTGGCGTTTTGTTGGGTAAAGTCGAACACTATACCAAACAGAATTCGCTTGTTGTTCTCAGATTCTCACCTACCCTCGCAAAATAAAAAACCTATAATCATTGTTAAGTTCTCTAGTTATAATAAATCTGGTAACAATTAGTCTTCAACAACTTCTTTACATTAAAATGACTTACCAAGATTTCGTTTGGCCGTATGAAAAATCTAAAATATTTTTAATCTGGATCAATAGAAATAAAGGAATAACGGTAAGAAAATAATTTTAAGTAAAATCGTTAATAGAAGGAAATTTAGTTGTGCAAAGATTTTTGAAAACAATTTTGGTACATTAAATAAAATAGAACAAGAAAATTTTAAAGATTTTTAAAATAATATTTAGATCAAATGTTTATATTATTGACTGATTTGACTGATTAATATATTAAACCTTTAAATTAATAATATGTGCTCATTAAATTCTTAAATTTTAAAAAATGAAGTGTGTATCATTATAACTTTAAGAAATCTTTAAATTTATTTAACACCAAACCAAAATAATCTAATCTTGTTTTCATTAAATATCTTCTTTTTTTTCTACATATTTATCATATTCTTTCATAACTGACAGAAAAATATGCCACTTAAAAAGTAATTTTATTTCCTCCCTCAATTGCATTTTACATTATTTTACGCTTCCTCATTTCTTTGGGTTTTTTTTTTTTTTGCTTTCCTATTGGTGGTGATACGTTCGAAAATTGTAATTGATGTGGCATGTAATAATAATAAAATGTTACACACATGCTTTATATACTTTATACACTACTGCATATTTATACACTACTACATATACTTTATCAAATTACATAAATCTGCGACTAATAAAGTAAAAAATCATAAATTCGCTGAAAAAGCTTACAGAAAAACAAAAGTAATGTAAATAACACAAAAAAAAAAAATATAAAAAGTTAAATGTAATAATAAAATTTAATAACACTAACAATTCACATTCAAGTGTCATAAAACTTGATAATATTAACCCCCTATATGACTCCTTTTTAGAAATATTACATATAAAATCACTTTAAACCTAAAAATAATAATAAATAACAGAAACATTTTAAATGCGACTTCTATTAAAAACTGAATTTTGTTTTGGTTTTTATAATAAAAATTCTTCTATTTTTTAGGAGAAGGATAAGATTAGCTGAGTGTCTGTGTAATATTTTAACGGTTATTAAATGTATTCTATAGAAAATAAATTTCTATCACAGTGTTATTCCTTTTTAACTGTAAAACAGTGATTACAAAATAAAATTGCGATTGTTAAATTTTGTTAATTGATTTGTTTTGATTTGTTAAAATATATAAATAAAATTCTATATTACAAAAAAGCTAATAAAAATGTAAAGCAGTGAACGCTTTAATTTCACAATGTAATGTGTATTTCACAATAGACGCTCAGAGCTTAAAAGTGTTAATTTAAAAAAAAATTTGAAAAATGATTCTGATTGTCTTTACTCTGTACTAAATAGTAAAAATTATAATAATTAATACTAATACCTATTGAACAGTTCAACAGTTGAACCTCATGTAGGTAGGCTCTTCTCTTCCACACCTTAAAAAAAAAAATAATTACAAAAAATACTGCAAAAAATGAAAATATCAGATAAATGTAAATGACAGGTATCAAAACATCTTGAAAATACGTTATCACTACTTAAAATATTATGTAAATTTTCTGTGGAGTAAAACGAATTCCAAAAATGATGTAAAATAGTTAATGTTCTCTTTTAGACGATCTGCAGACTGCAATCGATCTGTACAATGTTATGACGTACTATTATACCATAAGCCGGTGGAATTGTAAATTTTGATTTTTAAAATGTCGAATGGGTCAAAATGTCGACTCAAAATATAGAAAAATATGCAATATTCTGAATTAGAAAGAATTTTAAAGTTGATTTCAAAATTAAAGTAGGCGTTACGTTTTTTACAAAATATTTATTTATTTATATATATATATGTGCATATATGCATATGCGCGATACTGAATTAGAAGGGTTTTAGAGGTGGATTTAAAATCAGAGTTATATGCTTTTTCCAAAATATGTATGTATATATGTATGTTCAAGATTTTATTAAAAATTTCCTCAGTCAGTATTTCCTCATAAAATATTTTCTCAGTCGATATTATAACCCGGACCCACCATAAGCAGAGATAACAAATCCCTAACTGCCAAATTAAATACTTTGATTATATTAGATTTGTTCTAATATCGTTGAACATATTTCAACATTAATTCAGTCGCATATTTTAACTCCTTAAATCTTAAAGTTATTTCAATTGGAGGTTAGTTCCAATTCCAAATTTATAAAAATATTTATATTAAATTACTGTTATATTAAAATATTCAAATAAATTATTGATCTGGTAGGAAAAAAAAAATTCATATCGCTGAAAGTTCATAATGAATGACATTATTATATGATATATTCGTTAGCCTTATATTATAATTTTACATTATTGCAAAGTTTCATATGGGTAATGACAGAAAAATATCCTTTTTTACTTAAACTATATATATGTATACCTATATATACATTTTCAAATATATATAAATTTCACCAAAAGAGTTTTTCTTATATTAAATAAATTATAATAAAAATTCAAATTAAAAATTTATATGCAAAAATTGTTCTGTCATTGTATTTTTCTTTCAAACCACATTATGTCTGACAACAGAAAGTATAATAAAATAAACCCTTACAATAAAATGATATAACACCCTAATTTCATTATAAATAAACCTGTTTACTTTCCGTAATGTTTATGAGAAACATTCTAGCTCCAACAAATCTAGAAGTATAAACATTTGAAACTAGAAATTTTTTTTTAATAATAATTGATTTTTAAAGAATTTGCTACAAAAACAAATTAAAATTTTCAAAACCTAAACGCGCCAAAAATTCAAATTTTCAAAATCTTAACTTACAAAATTACAAATTACAAATTCAAACTTTAAGAATCTAAATAATAGGTAAAAAAAAAAACACACGTTTTACATGTACAACAACGACTTTATAACGATGACTATACAGTCTCTCCAAACTCCAGCTTAAAAAATCCTTGAAATCCCTCCCAACCAACTATAAAATCCCTCCCATTTATTTCTTTTACATAATATATTTGAATAAAAGAGTAACAATAATTAATAGTACAATAGCAATAGTTTTAGGAAGGTTTCTTCTGAGGAATTATTTCATATAAATTAAAGTTTCAGAAAGAAAATGAAATAAAATTTCAAAATAATAAAATAATCTCCAAATTTTGAAAATTATTTCATTTTCTTTTTTTAGATAAATATGTGGGATTATTTCCCGGCAAAAATTTTTGGGGTATTATTATATTTTTTAGGGAATTATTTCTTGGCGGGCTTTTATCTAAGATATCGAAAATATTTTCTAAAAATAATTTTCATTTTCATTTTTAATTTTAAATTTTCTAAACAAAATTTTTAATAAATCATCATTTTTATTAAATTTATTGCTTTGTTTAAAAAAAAAAAAAAAAAACAAACTTTTCTTAAAATTAAAAATTTAAAAAACAGTTCTGACAGGCACGAACTTACCACTAATCACGTATTCTTCAAAATTGATATTTAGTATATTAAACATGAAAAACGAAAATATCAAGAGGATGATAATATTATTATAGTCGTAAAGTTTTCTTTTATTATTTAACAATATAAAATAAAATGATTTTCTATCTTTTTCTCCATTTCTTTTTTTTTATCTTATATTTTAATTATGGTAAAGAAAAAAAAGAAATGGTATAATATTTATTTTTAAAACTCCTAAGGCGTTGTTATTCTATCTGCTTTTTTATAGAAAGCCATAATAAAACTTAACATGCCAAATGTGATAATAAAAAAAAACTTTTTGTACAAAAAATATTTTTAAATAACAGTCTGCTTTATTTTTAAATATTTTAACTGAAAAAGAAAATTTCAAAATGAAAAGGATTTAACAAAAAAAAAAACGGGTTTAAAAACGGGTAATCATACAGTATATTAAAATTTTGAACTTATATTATAAACTTATTTATATCAATTTTTTAAGAACTACATATATCTATATGGCTAAAAAATATTTTATCTGATCGTTCTTTGATATTTAAGCGTTGAAGTTCAATTTACTAAAGCCTCACAAAAAAAAAAAAACTATTAATTCGGGTTTTGTATATTAAAAGAAAAAAAATATAAGAAAGTTCTGACATGTTTACACATCTCTTTTAATATTGAAAAAAAAAGTTATATATAAAACATAAGTTATATATATAAGACATTAAAAATCTAAATCTTTAATCAAAATCTCATTGAAAATAATGCCTTTCATAAAATAGTAAGAAAGCATATTTCAAATTTTACCATCCCAGCATAATAAGGTAAAAAAAAGCAATGAAAACTAATAATGCATAGGATATGTTTCCCCATTGACTTTCTTTTAAACCTAATTCCTCTTTAACTTGTAAAGTAACCGGTTCCCAAACTTTCCTCACAGCACGTATAAATTTTAATAACTTAATCTTTAAATCTAACCCAATTCATTCCTTTATTTATAGTAACTTAACTTTGTAAAAATCTATAAATTGAAAGGTTTAAGTGGTGGTACATTTTTGTATCTGAAATCACTGTTCTTACTTAATTTTCTTCTGTTATCTTAATAAGTAAAAGTTAAAAGTAAATTCAAATAAAGCGGAAGTAATAATCATTATAATTAGATAATAAAAAAAAATTATATTTAAATAAAATCTTTTGAATAAATCATTGGAAATAAAAATAACATTATAAATAAAATTTGTGAAAATTTTTTTTTAATAAACTTAATATACCTACCTCATTTAAAAAACAAGACAGAATGTAAACCAACGGTTTTTAAAAGCGCACATTTCCCAAAAGGCTGTACAAACTGTTTAGAACTGTGACTTGCACCAAAATTTTAAAATTTCATATAAAAAATGTCAAATGTCAAAATAGGACTTTTTTGCAATTTTAAGGGGCTGTAAAACCGGAGCCCTGTATAACTAAGAAAAAGGTTAATACACGTAAAATATATTACAGGAGCTTTTATTTTTATATCTTTCACAAGAAAAATTTATACAGAAACAGGGCGTGCTACACAAAAATTTTCTGAGGCAACTTATCCTAATTCTAAAAGTTTTTTCTTGCCTCAAAATTTCAAGCTCCTATCTAAAAGTGTGTCGGAGTTGTGAAGGTGTAAAAATCATGCAAAATTTGGTTTTCACATAACGGTAAATTTAATTACTAAATTTAAAAAATATATATAATTTTGAGGCGTTCTCAGATTGAAAAAATATTAAGCGGAACATGAAATATACTCATTTAAAATTAGGGCTTTCGCAAAGTTTGAGGGGCTGTAGTAGTTCCCTGATGGATGGGGACACATGAAAAATTTGTTCCACATGGTTTAACCCATGGTTAACATTTTTTTTCTATCCTTAACGGTTTTAAATTTTTTTTAAATAGACGGACAGACGGACAGGCGGATAGACGGACAGATGGACGGAAGGACGGTCAGAGTGAAACTTATAGGCACATTTTTTAAAATTTTTTTTGGAAATGTGCTAAAAAACGAAATCGTAAATAAATACTATAATATCCGTTCCTACTATAATATACTATATATTCCTACTATAATATACTATAATATCCTTCCGTTCTGTGATTCTAAAAAAAAAACATTTTTTAACTATTGTTTTCTTTTTAAAAATTAATAACGCATGAATTTTAAAATACTACTACTGAACCATAAAATTTTTATTAGAATTTATTGTTTTATTTATAAGAATAAAATTTTTATGTTAGAGTTTGACTATGGTACTGTATTATTGAAGCAATTTATTTACCAAATCTTATGAATATGATATAGCGTTTAATTATACTGCATATACAAATTAAACAATTACATACTTCTAGATAATATAACGGGCAATATAACATACAATAGACAATATAACGGGGATTTCAATACAGTAAAAATTGAATTGTTCATTCTTAATTTGATTACAATATCTGTTACGCGACTTTTTTGTGAAGGTAATCCTAATCAGCTTTTTCTGTTATTTTAACTTTCAAACATATAACTTAGAGTTTTTTGTTTTAATTGACGAAAATGATTAGAAGTTATGCAAATATTATTTGGTGAAGTTCGTAATTCACTTCTCGTTTAATTTGTTAAATTTCTTAAAAATATTTGACATTTTGATATCTCAAAACATCATCAACCATCGAATAAGTCGAACAGAATTCTTTAATTTTTAATATGAATATAATAAATTAATTAATTTGCACAAGTTAAAATTGTCATCTATTTTGCACTTATCATTAGTTTTTCCAAATATTCTCCTTATTATACAAATAAGCATCAATGATACGTTGATATAAATAAATATCTTAAAGCTTAACCATTGAATAAAATATAGAACATAAAACAAAAGTCCCACCCATAAATTATTCAGAAAATTTACAATCAACACTAGCAAACCTACAACCAATAACAATACAAGTGAAAATTTTGTGACAATATTTTAAAATCATCAAAATTTCGAATTCTAGATATATTTTTATCATTTTTGTATCTTCAATTTGTATCTTCAAATTATGTATCATGCACTGATTTCCATCAAATTAACAAATTTAAAAACAAAAAATAAAACCAAATATTAAATAAAAATCTTCCGATGATTGTGAAATTATTATTAAACATTTCCTCAAATCAACAAAAATTATTCGGCTTATAAAATTTAGTTAAGAATTAAATTAATATACATACATATATGATTAATTATGTTGTTTGACCCATAAAACATTTCCATAAACGCCATTTAATTAAATTGTTATTCAAAATAAGACCATTCTAAATTGTTTGCATATATATGAATATTAGAATAAAAATCTTAAATTCCCCTTAAAAAATACAGCAAATTTATACTGTATATAGGTAATACCTTAATAAATCAATTTGATTTTCTAAAATTATCTTATGAAAAAATAAAAAGACATCACTTAAATAATCAATCTTAATTAAGTGTTTTAATCAAAAAAAAAAAATAAATAAACATGGCATTTTCACGTACGATGATGACGTAAAGATAATAAAACAATAAAACATTGTTACAAATCTCCTTTGCATTTCAAAATAATAATAATTTTCTTAAATGATCCCCTTTTAGAAACACTCAGTAGATATAAATTAGATACATATGAAAAACATATACCATACGATAATCTTCAGTGGTGAACCATATATTTATTTATTTTTTGTTTTGGTGAATTTTTAGAGCATGTTTATGCTCTTAATATATATTACTGCTGGTAAAAAACTACTACTACTACTACTACTACTACTACTACTACTACCACTATTACTACTATTCAAAATAAATAATATTTTCCCCCATTTAAAATTTATAAAGAGTCTAAAAATAAAAAATGAATGTTGATACTAATTTTAGACAACTCGAACAATTTTTTTTTTTTTTGGAAATTCTCATTAAACTCAATATATGAATGCCTCGCCCCAGATGCTCTTTCATTTGCTACTTCAATATTTTTGCGTAATCAATAAAAAAAATAAATTAAGATTGGTACAAGTGAACAACTAATTATGATTTTTGATGTTTATTCATAGGAGACAGGAATATTTATTTTGAAGATGGATAGGGATAAATAAAATCTTGAATTTTTAAAATCTTTTTGAGGAATCTGGTAAAAATCATGAATGAAAAAATCTAGAATAATTTTATGTTAAAAATAATTATGTCTTTAAAAATTGTTTCTATGTGTTGAATAGTTGGTAGCAGAATCAGGGTTTAAATAATTTGCTTTAAAGTCGATAATGTCCATGATTTTAAATGCTTTAATGTTGATTTGATATACGTATGCGTTTTTAGAGTTGGTTGCAAAATCAGAGGTATACACTTTTTCCAGAATATAAATACCAGTTTTCTAACCTAAATATTTTGTTCGGCGCCAATATATTTTTTTTGTGTTTGATGCGCTTAGATTTGCTATACTTTATAATAAGTAAATAAGCTAAATAATATTACAAAAAAAACATCAATTTCAAAAAGAAATTCAATTTAGGTTTTTATTTTTTCAAGATTTTGTTCAAAAACTATTTTTTTTTTTGTTTTTTTCAAACCCATTTAACAACACACAGTCATATGTATAATATTAATATATAATTTAACTACAACCTTCCATATTTTAGTGTAAATAACTTTGACCCATATTTCTATATGATTTCATATCACAGTAATGATAAATTGTTTATAATAAAAATGTTCTTTTGTAACATCTTTTGTCATGTATTCCGGAAAATGATGTAAATTGTTTATATTTCGCAGCAAAAAATACTTGATACATGAAAATAATAAATGTGAAAATAAGATATCAAAAAAATAAAACACCAATTGAAAAATGCATGTTATTGACTTTTAATACAATATTTATTTGCATTTACATATATATTTATTAGGCCACTTTTTAGAACGTGCTCTAAAATATAACATTTAAATTATCTAATAGATATTTCTTAACCTTTTAATACATCAATTGATTAATAAATAAGTAAAAATTTGTTTCGCGATTAATTTAAAGATATTTTATTATTTACAATAAGTTATTTTTGCACCTATTTAAAAGTTTTCATTAATCAACTTTAAAAATATAAAATAGATTTTTAGTACATTTTATATGATAGACGGAGAGTGAATTCAATAAGTCATATGTCTATTATGATGATTGTATATATTTCTAGCGCATTGAAGTATTATATATACATTTTTTTATAGCACAATATCTGTTCTAGTTGATATATTTAAATCTTTCCTTATATCTCCGTTACGAACATCCCCATTACGTGCATTCACAATTGATGTTAAAAGTTAACAGAATAAAAACCCACATATCTTTAAGTTAGAGTTGCAGCTTATTTCCCACAGCTTAATGCCATAATACTGTAAAGGAATTGTAATTGTCTTGTATATTAAGATCTTGCATTCGCTTGTAGTAGAAGGGAAATATAAATAATCGAGTAGTAAGAACTTATCTGTAATATAAATACTTCAGTAATAGTTGAAACGAGGAAGAGTGCAGTAGAGTAGACTGTGTCAACTCTGGGATACCCGTATGAACGTAATATATCCTGTTTCTATAAAACTTGATCATCTTTTAAAAACATTCAGATGTTTTAGTACCGAACTACAGAGATATATTTATGTAAATTGTGGAGTTGTATGACAGCTACCCGAATCTATTGCGCCTAGCTTCATTACGCTCCAAGAAATGCAAAAAGCCTGAACCGGCTGCTTTAGACCAATCAAATTTTACAAAAGTTTTTGGCATGCAACTCGACACTTTTCACTAAATTTCAGATAGCCAGCTTCAATAGACACTGAGTTATTTTCATTTAAAAAGAGAAGTTGTATGGCAACTATCCGAACCTGTCATATCATCACAACCAAATTTTGCAGAAGTTGTTGCCATAAAACTCGATCATCATTTGCAAAATTTCAGATACCTAGATTGAATATACACTGGGTTATTTCCATTTAAAGAAAGAAGTTGTATGGCAGCTACTCGAACCTGGCGGCCGAAAATGCTGGAGTTAAATAGGAAAACTAACAATTTTGCAAGAGTGACGTAAAAAAAATGTCAGCCTCCTAGCTCCTTTATTTTTTGAGTTATCGTGCGGACGGAGACTGAGTTATTTTCATTTAAAAAGAAAAGTCGTATGGCAGCTACCCGAACCTGTTGCACCAGCACAACCAAATTTTGCAAAAGTTGTTGCCATAAAACTTCATCATCATTTGCAAGATTTCAGACGCCTAGCTTCATTAGGTTCCAAGAGGTGCAAGAAGCCTGAACCGGCTGCTCTAGACCAACCAAATTTTACAAAAGTTGTTGGCATGTAACTCGGCACCTCTATACTAAATTTCAGATTCCTAGCTTCAATAAACACTGAGTTATTCTCATTTAAACGGAGAAGTTGTATGGCAGCTACCCGAACCCGAAACACCACCACAACCAAATTTTACAAAAGTTGTTGCCATAAAACTTAATCATCATTTGCAAAATTTCAGACGCCTAGCTTCATTAGGTTCTAAGAGGTGCAAGAAGCCTGAACCGGCTGCTCTAGACCAACCAAATTTTATAAAAGTTGTTGGCATGTAACTCGACACCTCTATACTAAATTTCAGATTCCTAGCTTCAATAAACACTGAGTTATTCTCATTTAAACGGAGAAGTTGTATGGCAGCTACCCGAACCCGGCGCACCAGCACAACCAAATTTTACAGAAGTTGTTGCCATAAAACTTGATCATCATTTGCAAAATTTCAGAAACCTAGCTTGAATAGATACTGAGTTATTTCTATATAAAGATAGAAGTTGTATGGCAGCTACTCGAACCCGCCGACCGAAAATGTTGGATTTAAATAGCAAAACTAACAATTTTGCAAAAAAGACGTAAAAAAAATTTCAGCCCTCTAGCTCCTTTATTTTTTGAGTTATCGTGCGGACGGACGGACGGACGGCCGGACATACATGGCTTAATCGACTCAGAATTCGATTCTGAGCCGATCCATACCTTTGACACTATATCTAGCTCGACTCCTTTAAGGTGTCACAAACGTAATGGCAAATTTATTATACCCTTGAACATAGTTCATACGGGTATAAAAAGAAAAACAATATAAAATACATAAATTGTATTCTTATTTCATGTTTTGATTCGGAAAATTTTTTTCTGTAGCACTAGGTACAATCTTTTAAAGTCAATTCATAGTTTCTCTCTATTCTGTAAAAGTTTTCTATTTTAGAACACTTCAAACGTTGGTATATTATTTATCTTCTTGATTTTTGATCAAATATACATAAAGTTAAACTGGAACTTAAATCTCCACTTTTTCAAAGAAAACTGTAATCAAGCGTAATTTTGTTTTGAAAAAGTTAAATTTGAGTTTAGGTTCAGTTTTATGCATCCGACCAGTTAACTCTGTCTGATTAAATTTGTTCTTCCTCTAATAAAAACAAGTAAAAGTAACATTAAGTCGATGCAACCGACTTATTTATACCCTACACCTAAAAAATTCAAATTAAATTAAAAATCCATAAGTTATTTTAGTTAGTTATTTAATATAACTAAGCAAAAAAAATAAACGCTTTTACAACCTTTGTACAAAATTTCAGATTTGTATCTTTATTAAATTCGAAAATATGCTTGCTACGCGGACAACCACTCCAATTTATCTCAAATTTAGAGACATCATCAGAATAGGGTAGAATACTCTTATATCAAATTTCAAATTTTTATCTTTATTAATTTCGAATATATGCTTGTTCGGTTTTGGGATTTGTATGGGAGGTACCCGAACAGCCACTCCAATTCATCTCAAATTTTAGGGATATCAGGGATTCAGAAAACCACACCCTCGTACAAAATTTTAAGTTTCTATCTTTATTAATTTCGAAGATATGCGTATTTGGTTTGGGAAGTTGTATGGGAGGTACTCGAACGCATGGTCCGATTTCGCCCATTTACAATCCCCGCCTTACCTTAGTCATTGTTAACCTACAGTACAAATTTCATCAAGATAGCATCATTATTTTTTGAGTTATCATGCGTACGGACGGACAGACATTGCTAAATCGACTCAGGAGGTGATCCTGATTCAGAATATATATACATGTCTATACCTAACTCGCTTCCTTTTGGTGGTTACAAACACCATACCAAAGTTAATATACCCTATACTTAATGTGTAGGGTATAAAAAGTTTAAATTTGAAATATTTTATTTAGCGGCATTTAAAAAAAAAAAAAAGTTTTTATATCTATAAATAATGTATAATACATAATTAAATTCTTAATTTAAAACAAAAAACAACATTCTTTTACAACCATTTTAAGTTTTCTTTTAGATTGTTTTAATATTTAAAATTTAAAATGATTTTGTTCAATTGAAAATCTTTATTTTAAAAGAATTTTATTGAAAGAAAAAGCATATTATGTGTAGGTATATGGCATGAAAATATAATGGAATAGAATAGAAAACATTGTAATCGATATTATTTGTATAACGTTAAGATAAAATTTCTTTTGAATCTTTTTATAATCATAAATTTGTAATCATTTTCAATTAATATAATTGACATAATGTTCAGAACCTTTTAAAGTTTTTATTTGTCGTTGGAGAACTTTTTTAAATGTTAGAAATTTTAGATTTTTCTTTAATAACTAATGAACTATAAGTTTTCTTTTTTTTTTTTGATGGAAAATTTAGATCTTTTTATATCAATGCCCTTGAAACCTTAGAAAATTACAGTTTTATGTTTTTGAATTTAACTTAAATTTCTAATTTACACTTAATTTGTAAAAAGAAACTTTTAAATAACTATAGAAAAACAGAAAATGTCTGTAAAGTTTTTCTTTCTTCAATTGTGCAATACTAAAAATTAAGAGTTTTTTTTAAAGGAGCACATTTCAAAAATGCTATAATGTAAAGCATTTGAAAATTGCAATTATTATTTCATTCGAGTTACCTATCAATTTTTCTTAGAATGTTTTCAGTAAAGTACTGATTTACAATAACTTGTAAAAAGAAGTTTTGGAACCATTAAAAACTTGACTAAAGGGAATTAATTTGGGTTAATAAAATCAAGGATTCATAACTGATTTCCAATTTTTTATTTCTCTTTAGCTTAATGTTAAACAGATATAGATATGCAAAATTATGTTATAATGTAATTTCCGAATTTCTTTTTTTTCCTAAAGGAGGTGGAAATTTTCAGGTATTTTTCCAATTATATTCAGTTGTATACTGAGGTAAAAGCAAAACAAAAAAAACAAAACCAAAGGTGTGCTTCATAAGAAAATTTTTCCGTTTTCAATTATGCTATTTCAAATGTTATCTATGCAATGTATAGATTTTTTGTAGATAAATGGACAGATTAACGAACAGACAGATAGACAGATAAAATTAATATTTTTTTTTTTTACTTATTATAAACATTTTTTTTTTTTTTATTTATCTGTGTTAATTTACTAAAATATAGAAAATGTCTATAAAGTTTTTCTTTTGAAATAAATTTCAAAAGGGGCTTTTAGGGCTAATTTTCAACTTTGAACATATTGTATTTTGTTTTTGTGTCAAATACATTGAAATTTTCCAATTGAATTGATTCCCTATGAATTTAAAAAAAAAAAACACATTTATAAGAATGAATTAAAGCCACTATCTCTAGTAGTTTTGTTTTTCACTTTGGTTGGTAAAAAATATTTAAAAACTTTTTTTTGAAAAGATACCTAAATATACTAACCTATCATTTAATTTAGAACTAGCAAAATGTAGTGCAAATGTTGTAGTATTTGATTAGGCAGAGAAAAATATTAAAATATCCTTAAATGAATTTTATAATAATTTCATAGAAAATAATTTATAGAAAAATAAATTCGTGATTCTTTTGTATAGACCTGGAAAAATATTGAAACGAAACTACTAAATCTACACAAAAGAAGGTATAGATTTCAAAAGACAACAAAGCAAATTTAAACTCCTTTGAAAATGTTGAAATTTTACCTATCCCACCAAATTATACCAAAACCATCTTATTCGTAGGCAACGTAATGGAATAATCACCCTGACTGAAAAACATTATAATATCTGATAGTAGAAAGAGAAAATGATTAAAAAATCAAGTTAAAATTATGACTCCGAAATATTGTTCTACGAGGTTCAATAGAATATAAATATAGTTCGTAAAAGAACATTTGTCTCATGCAATGGTAATTTTGTCTTAAACATCCTCTAACAACTACTCTCTTGTTTTAGTTCAAAAGAATTTCCAAATTTTTAGATAGATATATATTTTTGTTTTTATAACAGATTACTTTTGTATTTGTAATTTAATGTGACATATTTGTAATTTAATGACATGTAAATTATCTCGTTGATATGTAGTTTTAATTATTATTTTATGTTGTAAATCTGGTAAGTATCATAAAAAAACAAGCATATTTTTCTTTCAAATGTTAAAAAAAGCACACCAACACAATACAAAAAACAAAAAAAAACCATTATAACAAAGAGTGCTTTAGTTCTTCTTTTGATATTTCTCTTACATTTTCTTTCATATATAATTATACAGTTTTTTCCCTCAATCATACTAATTTCCAGCAAGACTTGAATAATAATATAAAGTGAAATTAATAATTAACAACTTAAATAATTTATATAATTAAATAGGCTTGCTTGTTAAAATTAAAAAGACAATAAAAAAAACTTGTTCATGTGCAAAAAAAATTATTTTCGGCCTAACGGTTTATCCTGTAATCTCTTTACTGGTAGTAAAGAACACCATTTAAAATATCATTTAACATTAACAGTAAAGAAAATTTTTAGTAACATTATGTCACTGGTTTTATTATAAAACACATACAGTTATTAGCAGAAATATTTTGAAATAAATTTGTAACATTTTCTGATCAGAAGAGTTCATTAAACATTCAAAATCTTTATGAAATTTACAAATCAAATCATTATATTAAAATATAAAATTCTACAATAGTCTAAATCAATATATCTAAAAGTTTAAATCAATTAAAGATAAAAACTTTACAACAGTATTAAGATGTTTAGAAAGTTTCACTGTCACATTGTACAAGAACAATAAGCATGACAAACAACACAGAATTAGGTATCAAACTTTTAAAAGTAAAAGTTAACTTGAAAGTCATTAATTTCATGTACCCATTTAACAACAGATATCCAACAAGGATATATAGTAGTTTTTGTGGTGTAAACTTCGCCTTCCAACTCAATATTATTTAGATCCGGAAATTGTCAGATCCACAATTTAAAAGTCTGGGTCTGTATACTATATTGTGAAAAATATAAGTTGACCCACAAATCAATGTGACCAAGCGGATTACGGCTTGAATATATACATTTAGTACGGTAGTGAAAACTTATTTTGCAGAATTTAATATATAACAAAAATTCTAAAAGGTAGAGATTTATGTCTTGTCGCAGGATAGGTTGAAGTTACTTCAATTGAAAAATTCGAAGTAAAATTTGTTTTGTAATCATACCATTCATGACAAGAATAATCTTCAAAGAGAATATTTGATCTGAAAATATCCAATTGAAATAAATAAAAAGATTGTATTCTATAACGATGACGTAAATTCACCTAATGAAATTATTAATAATACAAAATCAATCTTAAGTTTAAGATTAATATTTATATGAAGTGCTCTTTATCTATACATACTATATTATATTTTAATTTATGTAAATGTTATGTCATCATCAGACATTTTTTAATTATAATGTTAATAAATAGTGCATTTAATGATATCATCAAAAGTAAACTTCTGGGAGACATTAAACCAATCTATACAGATTTTTACAATATTCTTTTATAAATTTACGATATTTTTACGAGATTATGAGTAAAAATAAAATTAAAACTGTAATTAAAAATATCAATATCATGATTTTATTTGTATACTTTTATTTTTTTATTTATAAAAAAACATTAAAATTTAAAGTGATATAAAGAAAATTTTGAAAAATATTAAAAAAATATTTTAAAGTCTTAAGTTAATTTAAATAATAAAATTGAAATGTAAGCATTACGAAAGAAATGTCATAATTCTTGAAAAAATATTATTCAAATTAACATATAAATATTTAATATGGTTTTAAATACAACCTAAGTTAAAAGAAACGAGGAAGAGTGCAGTAGAGTAGACTGTGTCAACTCTGGGATACCCGTATGAACGTAATATATTCTGTTTCTATAAAACTTGATCACCTTTTAAAAACATTCAGATGTTTTAGTACCGAACTACAGAGATATATTTATGTAAATTGTGGAGTTGTATGACAGCTACCTGAATCTATTGCGCCTAGCTTCATTAAGTTCCAAGAGGTGCAAGAAGCCTGAACCGGCTGCTCAAGACCAACCAAATTTTACAAAAGTTGTTGGCCTATAACTCGACACCTCTTTACTAAATTTCAGGTTCCTAGCTTCAATAGACACTGAGTTATTCTCATTTAAACGGATAAGTTGTATGGCAGCTACCCGAACCCGTCGCACCACCACAACCAAATTTTGCAAAAGTGGTTGCCATAAAACTTGATCATCATTTGCAAGATTTCAGACGCCTAGCTTTATTAAGTTCCAAGAGGTGCAAGAAGCCTGAACCGGCTGCTCTAGGTCTAGACCAACCAAATTTTACAAAAGTTGTTGGCCTATAACTCGACACCTCTTTACTAAATTTCAGGTTCCTAACTTCAATAGACACTGAGTTATTCTCATTTAAACGGATAAGTTGTATGGCAGCTACACGAATCCGCCGCACCACCACAACCAAATTTTACAGAAGTTGTTGCCCTAAAACTTGATCATCATTTGCAAAATTTCAGAAATCTAGCTTGAATAGATACTGTGTTATTTCTATATAAAGATAGAAGTTGTATGGCAGCTACTCGAACTCGCCGACCGAAAATGTTGGATTTAAATACCTAAACTAACAATTTTGCAAAAGTGCCGTAAAAAAAATTTTGGCCTCCTAGCTCCTTTATTTTTTGAGTTATCGTGCGGACGGACGGACGGACGTACATGGCTTAATCGACTCAGAATTCGATTCTGAGCCGATCCATACCTTTGACACTATATCTAGCTCGACTCCTTTAAGGTGTCACAAACGTAATGGCAAATTTATTATACCCTTGAACATAGTTCATACGGGTATAAAAATATTTAAGAAAGGGTATATTAGGATATTTGAACCCAATTAACATAAGTTTTTTAATAAAAAACCTTAAAAAAATGCAAATTCAACCACCAAAAACTAACTTTAATTCTTAGTAACTTAAGATGCAAACTTTTTTAATTTTTGGTTTTGTTTAATATAAAGAATATCGGATGGTTAAGGATTGAAGATGTGAGTGACATACACTATAATAATTAATGAAATTACTTATAGTGGAATTTATATTTTTTTTAAATTTATATAATATTATAAACTTTTAATTGAGTAATTGGAGTACTCATAAAAGTTTTCAGTGGAATTTAAAAAAAAAATGGGAAAACAACAACTTATAATATTGAAGGCGAATAATTTTGACATTATGAATGATGTGAGTAGATATAAAAAAAATTGTTGGTCATACTTAACCATATACACGTTTTTAAAAATATTTTCTTATATTCTTAGACAATAAAATCACTATGAGAGATTGAAATTATTGTAAAAAATTTGTTTTCTTTAAAAATATCATAACTGATGGAACTCGGATAAAAAATAAATAAAAAAAAATACTTTTTTTCTTTGACTATGGATAAATCTTTTTTTGTTACCTATATCATAATATCCATATAACTGTATAAACTTTTTGAATTTTTTAAGCAATAATTCAATCGTAAAACATATTTTACATATTTTTTTTTTAATAGAAAATAAATAACTTTTTTAATCGTTTTTATTAATCGTGTTCTATGAAAATTCAAGACATGTGTTAATACAAAGGATATTAAAAAAAAAAAAAAATTTTTTTTTTAAACCAATAATTTAATTTCTGAATTCACATTTTAAACGCCTGTCTATCTTTTAGTCAAAACAATAAAAAATATTACAGTAAAATCTCTAACAAACTTTTGTTAAACCTGATACAACGAAAAATAAAAATATTGTGCAATTATTAACGTTTAAAATATCAATTAATAGTTCAGATACACCGACTATATAAATAAGAAAAAGGATAAATAAAATAAGTTGCATACTTTTTGGTTCATATGGTTATTCATGTAATAATATAAAATTGTTCTGCATTGAATTGTAATTGAAGTATTGATATTTTAAGTGTTTTAACAGATCTTTCCTTCTTAATTAGAGAAAAGTATTAAAGTTCCTTATGATTTTCATTATTTTGAAAAAATATATGCAGTTATAGAGAAGTAGACGTCCCTGCCTGCAAAAAATAATTGTAATAAATTCTAATTTAAATTTTTTTTTATCATTTATGAAAAAAAAACTGCGTCAACTTCAAACATCTTCTATAATGGTGCATAGAAATATTGTAATTTTCTTGGTTTTCCTTAAATGCTTTTAAATATTTTATTAGTAATAGTTTAAGATTTTATAATCTTGGATTTTTGATTTCTTTGCAATTCTCATGTAAATATTAATAATTGTAAAATCCCTTTTAAATACTCTTAATACATTCTGAACAACTTTTTTGAATCTACCAATCTATACAATCTAAAAAATTTCAGATTCATATTTTTTACTTATGTTCGTACAAGGACAAAAAAAAAATGTATATAAATTTTTGCTTAAATATATTTCTTAAGATCTAAGAAATTATATCTATAATTATATTTTTACTAAAGAATAAAGAATCTGAAAAAATTACTTTAGAAATACCAATACCAAATAAAATATCTTATGTTGAAATGCTCATGACAACATCTACTTTAATATTAAAAAAAAAAAAATACATAATAACAAAAAACATTTTTATGATTTCCATGAAACATTCGTGTTTTATAAATTTATCTAAATTTTAAAAGGATAATTATTATAGATAAGAAAAAAATATGTAGGTATAAAGAATCTTAAAGGTATTTATGATCTAAAAAAAACTGCAAAAAATGGAATAAAAGAAAAGTATTAAGGAATAATTAATAAGTAAACATTTTAAATAATCGAGATCTATGTGCTATATTTAGATATTGTGTTAAATGCATAAAACTGAGTTTAAATCTGGAACTCAAATCTAACTTTTTCAAACAAAAATAGAATTTCAAGCGTAATTTTTTGTTTGAACAAGTGAAATTTGAGTTTGAGTTCAGTTTTATGCACTCGACCTAATATATGGAAGACTACATTAACTACAACTGAAAATGGAAGAAAATACTTTAAATAGTTTAACCACGTTATAATTGACTTCAGAGTAATAAAATAAAATTTCTTGTTGAACATTAAAAGCTTTAATACTCGAATAGACACAAATGAAGAATTAATAATACTTCTTGTTAGGTTATTTTCAAATTAAATGGCATTGCCAAATTTGTATACAGCACAACCACTATAAAATAATAGAGTTACAGTTTTTTAAAAGATAAAAAGAGAAATGATAAAAAAGGCACAAGATAATAATCAGAGTTTTAAAGAATTCGGTTTAATTTATAACCAAAAACTTTTAACGTTTAGAAACTGCAACTGGATTTTTATATTATTTTTTTAATCTTGGTTAGATGCCTTTTTTAAAATGTTAAGCAGATATACTTTTTAAAACTTTATGGAGATATAAATTTATTAAATTTTGTTATATAAACTGAAAATTTTGTCTTATATTTCGAGCTCAATTTTTCTCACCTGACAATTTTACTTTGACTTACTTAACATTAGCCATATAAAACACTCGTTTTTAATCTTTCAAAATCAAAAAATCTTATTTGATTACATCCATATAATTAAAAATCTTGTGTTAGCGTACGGGTCTTTACTGGTTTACGGCGTACAGTACGGATCTGTAAAAGTTTCATGAATTTTGGTGTACGTCTACAGCCGCAACAAAAAATTTTCGTCAATATAACCCAGCGCGAATACATAAAAAAATATATTGCGCGAGTACTGTAGGGTTAATAAATGTAAATTTCTCTATAAAAGTAAAACAACCTAAACATAGATACCTACTCCAAATATAAAGATATCTTATTCAGTGTTGAAATATAATTAAAAGAAAATGATTATGAGATAATAATTAAGTAGGACGATTATAAGATAAATTTAAATACTTCTTGAATGTTGAAGTGCATTAGAGTGGCAAATAAAAAAGGTAAAAAGAAAGAAAAATTATAAATCATAAAGTAAAATATTTAATATTAATAAAAACAAAAAGGATTCAACAAAATAAATTCGTTATAAAATTTTATAATTAAGTACCTATAACTTATGATAATTAAAAAGGTGTTAAGTGATTTTTCATGGTAATAAATCCCAGTAGCTTAATAAGTGATTTAGTTTTTGTGATAATGAATTTACAGTGTTTTTCTTTTACTATAAAATTTCTCTATTATCAACTCATTTTAAGTTGTTTTTTTATATAACATGTATTTTTAAATGTTTATCAGGATATCAAAATTGACTCATGATAAATTAAATTTATTTTTATGCCTTTTTTTTGATTTCCTAAAACTTTGTTATAGCAATTTGTACAGATATTGGTTAGACTGTGTTATCTAATTATTATCAAATGTTAAGGATCAGAAAATAATTTTAAAACTAAAAAAAAATAAAAAAATTTTACTTTCCGTACTTGTGAAAAAATACATTCAAAATTTCAAGAAAGTATAATTTATTTAACACTTTCCAAGAAAGTTGTATTTATTTAAGAAAAACACTTTACCAATCCCTCAACGTATCACCATGCAACTCCAATAAGTGCCTATAGACAGTTTATAATGTCAACTATTTCCAAAAAAAAAACTGCTGAAGAGGCGAGAAACAGGAAACAATAACCAACTCTTAATTTATTTTAATTTACAATTTTTAAGAAAATCCATTCCGTATAATATTAATTAAAAAATAACGTTCCTTCCGTTAGATATTTAATAGTTAATTTTTCGATCTTCGGGTTCCAAACCTTTTTTTGGTATAGAAATGTTACTATTTTCAGTAAGAAGTTTTCTATCCTAAGCACAAACTCGTATATTATAAATAATTAACGGTTTAAAAATTAATTTTAACCTTTATACCAAAATGGTTAAAATCCTATGAAAAATGTATCGTACAGTAGTTATCCTTATTTTAGAGTACCACTCCTGATTCGAAATGCTTATATTTGAATGACAATAAAAGTTAAACCTTTTTTATACCCTACACCTAAAGTATAGGGTATATTAAATTTGGTATGGTGTTTGTAACCACCAAAAGGAAGCGAGTTAGGTATAGACATGTATATATATTCTGAATCAGGATCACCGCCGGAGTCGATTTAGCGATGTCCGTCCGTCCGTCCATCCGTCCGTACGCACGATAACTCAAAAAATAATGATGCTATCTTGATGAAATTTATATAGTAGGTTACTAATTACAAAAGAAAGGCTAAGTTCGAATCTGGACAAAATCCGTCCATGGGTTCGGATTCTGGAAGCTTCCGAATGATTCCGGAGCAAACGAGATTATCTCCAAAAGCAACAAAGATAGAACCTTCAAATTTTGTACAATGATGTTTCTTCCCGTTCGATTTATGTCTCTGAAATTTAAGAGGATTTGGTCCATGGGTTTGGGTTTTGGAAGCTTCCGAACGAGCACCAGAGCAAATGAGATTATCTACAAAACCAACAAAGATAGAACTTTTATTTTTAGTACAAAGGTGTTCTGTTATGTTTCCTTTTCTGTAAAATTGGAAACTGACATTTGAAAGAATTTGAACCATGGGTTCGTATTTTGGAAACTTCCGGACGAGCACAAGAGCAACGAGCATATCTCCAAAACCAACAAAAGTAGAACCTTTAAATTTAATAGAATGGTGTTCTGGCAAGTTTTCTTTATGTTCCTGAGATGGATTCGATGAATTGGAGTGGCAATTCGGGTAGCTGACACAAACCTCCCAAGGACTACCAATCTTCGAAAACAATTAAGATAGACACTTAAAATTTTATACAAGGGTGTCAAGCATATCCCAAGCAGATGCCTCTTTTACGTTCTTGAAATTCGAGTTGAATAAGACAGAAAAGGGAAGAAGTTCAAGCAGCTGCCAAAAACACTTATGGATTTTTAATTTAATTCGAATTATTCAGGTGTAGGGTATTAATAAATCGGTTGCATCGACTTACTGTTACATTTACTTGTTTTTAACTGATTTTATAACTAATTCTGATACTGTATTCTTTGATATCAAATTATCAAGCAAAATAAAACTTTCAATAGAGTCAACGTTTGCAAACATTTGCTACATTTATTTTTTTAAAGATCTATACTTCCATCAATCAATCTCTATAAGATTTTTAATATATTAAAATTGAAAAAAAAAAATGTTAAAAAGTGAAAAAATTAAAAAATGGCTAGAACTGACTGAAAGTGTATCTTTTAATTTCTAATCAGCAATTTTTACATCAAAATCATACTAGTACCTATAAATAAAAATGTTAGTTAAAAACTTGTGGCTATGACGTGAAATGAAAAGACAGTAATTTATATTTTTTTCTTGTAACGGAACGACGTAGATGCTGACGTAAAATTTTTATTTAAAGGAAATAAAAGTAATGCCAAGACAAGAAATATTAAAAGTTATCAAAATAAACTATAAAGTTAATATTATATGCGAAAGTTAAAGTAATTACTAAGCATTTTAAAATAACTTAAATTCCTTCCACCAATTAACTTCAATTACTGACGGAAATTGATTTTTTACTTTGTTTCCATTACAGGCTTTATTTACAAATTTTCATAAAATTTTCTTGTGATTATTAATTTTCTATAAAATATATTTTTATTTTATTTCGGAAATGACTTTATGGTTTTAAATACAACGTTTCTGTATTTCTTAATTTATTTTCGAAAAAATTTAAAAGGACGTTAAAAATTTTCCCTTCCTCATCATAATAATTAAACAACAATCGGGCAAAACTCATAGTTAATATGATTCTTATAATAATTGAAAATCTACCTTTTATACATTAATAGGGTCATATTTTTAACTTGTGGTTGGGCGTAGATAACATACTTCCGTCGTACTTCCTCTTAATTCTTTTTTTTTTGTTTTTAGTTTCTTCCCTTGCCATTTTAATGAAAAAAAGAAACTAAACCTTGCCATTTTAAAGAAAAAGCGTTTCCTTTGCAGGTGTGGCTGTAAATATCATAATAGGGAATTATTTTTAACATGTGTGAAATTTGAACCTACACTACATCGGTGTTTACAGCATATTTATACAACTTTAACCACAACGCCACAGCTCAGAGGGAGTCTGAATTATCAAAATTAAGGAAATATTTAGTTAAATTATAGTTAGCACTAATGTAAAATCCATTTGTTAAATATCGTTGAGCGTCTCTCTACTAAGAATGATCATTAAATCATATTAAATTGCAGTTGTTAACTATTTCGTCGCTTTTCCGGATCACTAAAAGAAAAGGGTAAAGCTTAAATTCTACATTCAAAATTAAGTTAAAAATACATGCACTATTTTTTTCGTATATTCATTTATTTCAAATTATTTATTTCATTTATTTAAATATATTGCATTTATTTTTGTTAATCGATTTTTTTAAAATAACTAGGTTCAAGTATTAAAGTTTTTTTTTCTTTTTTTTGAACAATTGGAATTATATTGGTGCCTTACACAGTAGGTACCAATTTTCATTTTTTTATTGATTTACTTACCTTAAAATATTCTCATTATCTCAATATATACTGATATTTTTTTTTATAAAGTTGATACAATCTACTTTATCTTAATGAACTTGAAATAACAACAAAATATTAAATGGTAAGTTAACCTTTCAAGAAAATGATAGGATAACCTTTTTTTGTTTGTTTGATAAAAATTCTTTTAAAACTTATTATTAAATATTTATGCCAAACTCTATTAACTTTTTTTTTATAATAATAAAATTTTTTAAAGGATCTATAAAAAAATTTATTTGTAACTATACAATAAAAATATTTTAAGGATAATTACACATTATCAAATTTGTTGAAAAAGGACATTTTAAGGTTCGTGTCCTTTTAGTTATTCTGCTAAAATAAATTTCTGGTTAAAGATCCAAATAATGAAAAAACAAAAAAAAAAGAAATTCAATATTTACGCTTTAGACCTAATATTTTCTTATTTAATGTTAAAGGAGTATTTATTATGTTATTTAATTTGGATCTTTATTGTAGATATATATATACTGTATTAAATATTACTACAGTATATCTACAATGAAATATCCAAATAATATCTTTATTTTGGATATTTTATTGTAGATATACTGTAGTAATATTTAATATCATGATAAACCATGGCTCAATAATTATAATATTATGTAAACGCAAAATAAATATTTTTGTAATTAAATTTCCGTCCGTCCGTCTGTTTACAAAACTTCTACACCGTTAAAGATAGAGAAAAACAATTTTAACCATAGGTAGGTCTCATAAAAAAAATAATTTTGTGGAACAACTTTTTCATGTAGCCCCCCCCCCATTACGGAGCTACAGCCCCTCAAACTTTGAAAAAGCCCTATTTTTAAATGCATATATCTTATGTTCTGCTTAAGATTTTTTCAATCTGAAAACGTCATTCGACAGGTATTTCTTTTATCTTTGTAAATTAATATCAAAATTATACAATTTTTTTAAATTTAGTATTTAAATTTACCGTTATGTGAAAACCAAATTTTGCATGATTTTTCTACTTTCATAACTCCGGCACGCTTCTAGATACAAGCTTGAAATTTTGAGGCAAGAAAGAACTTCTAGAATTAGTATAAGTTTCCTCAGAAAATTTTTTCGGACCACCCCCTGTTTATGAGCTATTAGGGCTTAAAAATTGAAAATTTGCTATTTTTAAACACCTGTAACTTAGGAACCTGCACACATTTTATTTCTGCAAGATATAAAAATTAAAGCTACAATAATATATTTTTATGTGTGTTAAAGGTTTATTTTAATTGTAAAGGGTTCCAAAGTTGCAGCTCTTCAAAATTGCGAAAAAGCCCCATTTTCAGATGTATATATCTCAGGCTATGCGTAATAGTTTTGCAATCTAAAACCGCGAGAAGACCGAAAATTTTATTATCTATATAAAACAATATCAAAATTGCTATATTTTTACTATAAATTACTATGTAATATTTTGTAATTTACTATTTATATTTACCGTTATGTGAAAACCACATTTTGCATGAAATTTCTTTTTTCATAACTCCGGCACCCCTTTAGATAGGAACATGAAATTTTGAGACAAGAAAGAACTTTTACAATTAGTATAAGTTTCCTCGGAAAATTTTTTGGTAACACCCCCTCTTTAAGAGTTATTACGCCTCAAAAATTGAAAATTTGCTATTTTTAGACACCTGTAACTTAGGCACCTGTACAAATTTTTCTTCGGCAAGACATGAAAATTAAAGGTTTAATAATATATTTTTACGTGTTTTAACGGCTTTTTTTAGTTATATAGGATTCCGGACTTATAGCCCCTCAAAATTTCAAAAATGTCCTATTTTCACATTTTTTCTTATTGCATGAAATTTTCAAATTTTTGTGTAAGTCACACTTCTGTTTGTGACACAAAACAGTTTGTATTGAGTTTTGGAAATGTGCGCTTTTAAAAACCGTTGGTTTACATTCTACCTTCTTTTTATTTATATTCCTTAAATAAATATATTTTATCTTATAAATGGGATACTATATTCAGCTCATGATAATAATTTGAACTAATTTTTTGCTTAAATCAAAACTTATACAGCAATTATTCAAACTCTGAAGTTAAAGTTATCGAAATTGGCTTATCTTAACAATCTAAGGTAATGCAGAGTCTGTTATGAAAACGGAAAAATTAAGATGGCACAATAAAAGCCGATATATTAGGTAAAAAGTAAATATATCATCTTAAAAAAACCAAAATTAAATACATACAGTATCGAAGAGATTTAGAGAATTCTCTATGAAAATAAATATATAATGGGTCAATATTTAGATATATTAAAAAAAAAAATAATTTGGGAAATATGCCTACCCAATTCAAAAGATCGGAAAATATGTATTATTCAATATTTTTTCGATTTATCGAAAAATCCGATATCGATTTATCGGAAGGCAAAGGAACTTCGATTCGTTTACAAATTTTATATTTATATTTATAATATATCTTATTTGGGGACATGTAGATTATAATTAAGTATTTTAATTTTTAAACTATAAGATATATTTTGACTTTTATATATTTCACGAAACTCTTCCAAATACTTAATAAATGTTTCGTACAGAATCTTCAATCATAAAAAACAACATCATATTTTATCAATTGAAAAGCGTGTTTATATTTATTTATCTGTAATAATCGATATATAATGAAAAGAAAATTTTTAATAAAAATACAATGTATGTATTTAAAAAATCAAAAAACCAGACGTTAAAATACAAAAGACATTATGTATTTTTATTTTATAGAAAAATTTTATTGCTTTCCAAAAATTTTCCAATTCATTTTCCACTATCCACATTTAAATATGTATATGACTTTAGTCTTCTTATATACAGTACTATGTACTATATAATCAATAAACATTTAACAGGCCTAATATTATTAATTTTTTTTGAATCTGCAATAAACTGTTGCACAAACTGTAGAATAGTTAATGAAAAATAATCAAAAAAAAAAAACAAAACATTATACACTGTTACTATGGAACAGCTGACTACAAACACTACTAAAATTTTTTATTACTTATAAAATATTTGTTAAAAGCTTAATTTCAAAATTTCATTCATTCAATTTTGTTACGCATTCATTCATTCATTTATTTAATGAAAGCTTTTTTCTTTTATATTAACAGGTAACAGTGATAACATATTAACAGCAGCAATTTAAAAATTTTTTATATATGTATGTATTCTGTTAAAGTTAAAATTTAAAAACAAAATTCGAAAAAAATAAAAATAAAAAATATGTTTCAATAAAAAATTAGAATTCAAAAATAATATTCAATCAAAAAATTTAGTTTAGTGGTTACGTTTGTTGCGTTTGGTCGCATATAATCTTATATAAACCGTTAAGCGTCGTGAATTTTGTTTTTTATATAAAAGAATCGTATTCTATCTCTCTCTTTTTATTTCATTAAAAATTTATTTTTATTATTACCTCTACATCGGATTGTAATTTTTGTTTTTTGTTTTTTGTACCTAAAAAGGATAATATTATAATTTTACCATCATTTTTAATTAAAAAAGGATCAACTTACAGAAAAAAAAAAAATATAACATAAAAATATTGAATATTTTGGAAATACTTATACATATATGGAATATTTTGGATAACGGAATATTAAAAATACAAAAAATAACGGTTCAGTTAGTAAAATATATTACCGAAAAAAAAGAATATTTTAATAAAAAATTACAAAAAAAATAAAAATAAATATTTTACAACTGTGATTAATTTTTAATCTTAATTAAAAAAAAAACGGAAAAATTAAATTATAACAAAAAAAAAATAAATATAATAATTTTCCAAGTTTAATTAAAAAAGAAAAAAAAAAATTTTTGAGTGAATAAATTTTAATGTTAAATTCTAATGTTAAAAATACTCATAGGTGATTAATTTTATTTAAAAATCTTGATTATTCTAATTAAAATGTTTTATGTGCATTTTTTACTGTTATTTTATTTTTTAATAATTCCTAAATGGTTAATTATTAATGTGCAATAAGTGAGCAATATGAAATTTAATTTTCCTTTTTTTTTTTTTTGTAATTAAAATTTAACTTTTTAGCAAAGCATAAATAAAAAAAAAATGGACAGTGAAACCTTCTATTTCAGACTTTTAAAAATTAAGGTCTGCATACAACATTTCCTTTATTTTATTTTTTTGTATGTTCGAATCCTACCCTGAAATATGAATTAGATTTCCAAAACATCTTTTCTATAATTAAGTCAAACTCTTAAAACCGGTTGTCATCCGATTTGTATCCATATCTCAGAAATACAATTTTTGAAGAGCAATTTAAATTCTTGATGCATAAATATGTCTGATATCACAATTCAGATTACATATCATGATATTAAATTTTGCATTCATCAGAGATTTAATAAAGGGCAAAAGTTAACACAGTATCTTTAAATGGAATTTTAAAATATTAAATGAGAGCGAAAGTAATTAATTAAAACAAAATCTACGGTTAAAAAAACCATTTAATGCAAAAATTTTTAATTACATTGCAAAAATGAAGAAAAATTAAAGATTTTATATAAAAAAAATAATAAATAATCATAATTAAAAAAAAAAATTAAATTTAGAATGTTTAGTTTTAATTTTATTTCTCTTCCTATTGTATCATTTAAAGGAAATGTTTTGTCAATAAAACCCATAATTATGAAAGGGATTCCATTTTTTTGCTGTTTAAAATGTTTGCATCTTCCACAAAAAAAAAAAAAAACCTATTTGTGATAAATATATAATAAATATTACTTTATACTATAACAAAATCCTTTTGTTTTTTTTGAATTTTTGGTTGAAATTTTTAACTAAAATGGGATCTAAAATGGTAGGTCTAATTATTATTTTACTAATGATGATTAATTACTATATAATGATAATAATTACTTGAAAAATTCGTAGAGAATAATGTTTTTATTTTAACAAACCATTAATATAACAAAGTAGTATGTAGCATTAAAAGTTTTTAAACGGGCACATTTCCAAAAAGACAAATAAAAATATATTAGGGTTGCTCTTATTTTGCATCAAAATTTTTAATTTTTTATGGAATTTTTTATATAAAAATGCTGAAAGGTTAATTTTCTGACATGGATATGAAAAGCTTTCAAAGCTTCTACTATCGTTTTGAAGGTACGGTATGGATATAGACTCTAGATTATAGAGTATTATATCTAGAGTATTATTGAGACTTTAGCGCAGCCTTTATCAATAAAAAGAAATGTAAGAAAACATTATGAACACACAAGACACATCCTTTAATTTTAAGAAATCGCTATATAATTATGAAAAACTGTTAACACATATAACAACATAATATTGGACTTTTAATTTTTATATCATAATCACAGGAAATTTGCACAGGTGTCCAAATAAGAAAGAATTTTTTCAAATTTGTTTTCAATTTACTAATTTTGATTGCTAAAAGCTCTTAAAGGAGGTCAAGTACAAAATTTTTTTATTTTTTCAATTCTCAAATATTTTCCTCCTATCAAAATTTCAAAACTAAAAGTGGAATAACTCAAATTGATACTAATTAGAAAAAAGTAAAACAGAGAGGCACTTTCACATAGTGAAATAAATTAGTAAAATTTCCAAAAAATTTTTTTTTGGAAAATGTGCTAAAAATAAATTTAGGTATTATGTATTATAATTTTTATCTGTTAAATTTTTATGGATATGGGTTGTACCTCCTCTTGGAACTTTTTTACCTCCTCTTTTTTAACTTTTAAATAATTCACACCTTGGCAGACATACTAATACTATTTTCATTCAATTAATGCGTAACCCGTGAAGAATTATAAACAGCATTGTGATTTTCCAAAAAGAACAAGTTTAGATTGGAATTTCTTCTAAAGAAATTCACGTCTCAAAAATCTATAAAAATTATTTATAATTTTAAGACTCTTAAATTTTTAAGATATTTATAAACTAATTCTCTTAAAGAAGGAAAATATTATGTAATATTATTAATTATTATTAATTAAAATTGTTTCCAATATTCTTTGTTAAGTAAGAAACAATAATTTTAATAAATGTTTTTCTAATTATAAAAATTTATTACAAAAATATCGACAGAATATTTTTATAAAATTTTGATTTAGATGGAAGATAAATTTAAATATCAAAATTTGAAAGCTATAATAATTGCACTCAATGATACCAGTTGTTATTTGCCCAGGAAAAGAAATTAATTTCATAAAAAATTTTTTTATTATTGATTGATTCCAGCTTTTACTATACGAACAAATTTAATAGTAAAAGTACACGTGTCTCTCCAAAAAAAATTAAAAAATTTTAGCTTTCATTTTTAACGGGAAAAATATATTACTATACTCCCAACTTTTAAAGAAAATGTTACCTAAGAAGAATTTGATTCCAGCCTTTAGTATACTAACAAATTTAATAGTAAAAGTACACGTGTCTCTCCAAAAAAAAATTAAAAAATTTTAGCTTTCATTTTTAACGGGAAAAATATATTACTATACTCCCAACTTTTAAAGAAAATATTACCTAAGAAGAATTTCAAGTTTGGTAATAAGGTTGAATTTTGATATTACTCTTTAATGAGACCAATTTTATGACGTCGTAAGTACATACTTTGTTTTTTTTTTTTTTTTGATTTACACTAATTAATAATTTGATGACTAAAAGTACAGAGATATTATGACTTAAGACATGAGAACAGGTAACTCCAAGTTAAAGAAAATCCTTAGAGGTTGTAGTTTTTCCTTATCTTGCTTGTAAAACTTGTAAAATCTAGATACTTATATATGTTTACATATAATATTTTTCTGTATTTTTCTGTATCTTTTGTGTATCTGTCTGTTCCTTAATATGTAATAGCGTTGTAAAAAGCTAAAAAAAATTTTAACTCAACTCAACTCAACTCAACTGAAATTTTGAGTAACAGTAACGCGTGATCATATGACTATAACCTACAACTCAAACTATTAACTAGCTCACCAATTGAGTTAATTCAAGTTTGAGTCAGTTCAACATGTGAACATATGTGTACAGCTCAAACTATCAGCAAAATTTTCAACATTTGAGTTCAGTTTTGAGTTAAGATTTAAATTTAAGTTCGCTCTTTAACAACTCTGATCTCAACACAAAAATTCAATAGATTTTTATATTCTCTAAATATATTTTTTGCATAATATTACTTATGTCAGATAATAATATATTTTCTTTCATTTAAAACTATTAAAAATCAATTATAAAAAAAATGACTCGTTTAAAATAATTTATGTTGCAAAGTATAACTAATTTAATTTAAGTGTGAAATTTAATTTTTAAATCTAAAATTATAAAAATTTAAAAAAATTAAATAATAGAAAATTATATATATATATATAAATTTTACTGTATTGTATAGAAAAAAAATTTATTTTTTTTTTTATTATACTCCTTATTGTTAATTAAACTGTTGAATTTTAATACATATATTTTTTCTTTTTTTTTGCTTTTTGTTTAAATAATAAAATATTAAAATTATAGAAAATACTCATGCATAACATATATTTAATATTATATATAATATGTATGTAATATGCATATAATGTACCTAAGTATATAATAATTAATAAATATATACATTGAATGCACAAAAAAAAATTAATTAATATTTGATTTAAAATTAAATATTAAAATTCAAAAGAATAAAAATTAAAATAATATTATGTAATATTATTAATTAAAATTTTTTTATTTCAAAAAATTTAACATAGAAATTTCCTTTTTTTTTTTTTTTTTGTTTTGTTTATTAAATTAATAATATGAAATTGTTTTAAAAAGTGTTTTGGTTTTAATTTGTGGTTACCTATCCAAAAAAAAAGAAAAAATAAATAAATAAATAGAAACAAAATAACATAAAAAATTTTTTGAAAATTAAATATTTAAATAAACAATCGACAAATTAATTTATATTAATTGTAAAAATAATTGATTTACAATAATATTAAATAACTGTACATCTGTATAATAATACATGGTTATAATAAATACAATTTAAATTTAAAAAAAAAAAAAATAAAAATAAAATTTATAATTAAAAAATATAACAGGGATTAAATATTTAAAATACAACATTTTTAAATTGGAAAAGGTAATTAATTCTTAAATATAAATCAAATTTATTTTAAATATGGTGTTTTAAGCGCCGTATCCGCTATGCTTCATGTGTGACATATATGAGTAAGAGCATTCCATGTAGCACAGTGAATGGCGTTGTATAAATGTATGTCACGCATAATCGTAAGAATCAAAATAATTTTGATTCCAATTTCGTCACTCATGTATGTCACGTATTATGATGTATAATAGTGGATACAGCGCTTTATAATGAATTGTTACAATCACTATAGTTGTACTTGTAATCAATGAATAAGTAAAACTAATGATTTACTATAAACTAAAGCCGCCGACTAATAGCTGACTTTTTATTAGTAATCCATATTATATGATATGACTATAAGTTAGAAAATAAAAGTAAATCGTAAATTTTTTAATTCAAAACATCAGTAATCATAATTTTATGGATAATATTACAATTTTTTTTTAATAATTACAATATCTATTATATTATAATCGAGATATAGACTCTATTATATATAGATATAGACTCAAGTATATAGATTGGGTCAGAATCAAATTTTGAGTCGATTAAGCCATGTAACCAGAGCAGCAGAATCTTGTAGCTTTCACATCTTGGAAGTTAATGAAGTTAGGAGTCTGAAATCTTAAAAAAAATGTTGAAGTTTTATGGCGATAACTTCTGTAAAATTTGATTGTGCTGGTGTAACAGATTCGAGTAAATGCCATATAACTTCTCTTTTTAAATGAAAAGAACTCAGTGTATATTGAAGCTAGAAAACTGAAATTTCGTGAAAAGTTGTTGAGTTATATACTAACAACTTCTTTAAAACTTGGTTGTACTAGAGTAGCAGGTTCAGGTACAGCTTGCACAACTTGGAAGTTAACGAAGCTGGACATCTGAAATCTTACAAAAGTTGATGAAATTTTATCGCAATAACTTCTGTTAAATTTCGTTGTACTAGTGCAACACGTTGGGATATGGTAGCTGTCATACAACTACAAAATTTAAATAAATATATCTCGGTACTTAATATCGGTACTAAAGTAACTGAAATTTTGAAAAATATGATCAAGTTTTACGGAAATGAAAACTGCATAAATTACTCTGCACTCTTCCTCGTTTATATTCTCATTTTATATTTAAAATGAAAAACAGGTATCAATTATTTTTGGTTGCTGCTCATTTTTTTTTTTTCGCCGGAAACAATATGAATATAATTATATAAATTGAAACATTAATTAATTAAAAATATAATTTGCGGTTGCGGCTCAATTTTTTTTTCGCTGATTAATTTTTCTTCACACAAAAACAAAAAATCTTCTTCTGTATACAATATATTTTTATTCGATTTATGTTGTAATTTAGCAATAAGAATTTAATATGATATGTGGTGTGAAGGACGATGTATACATGTGTAGAAAATTGAACAGTTAAATGGTTGGAGTTCCAATTTAGTCTATACTATTATTTTTTTTGTTTAAAGTTTTAAAATCTATAAGAAATATCTGTAATTATTTTTTTTTATGACTACTATATAAAATATGTCATAAAAAAATTATTTCTTATTTTCATTTTTTCAGTCTTCTTTAATATTTAATACTGTTTTTAGAATTATAATAAATTATATCATTATTATACTATATGGCATCTATCTAATATCTACTTATCTTTATATAATAGACCTTCGCAATAGACATTTTATAGTACTATTTTTTTTTATTAAAAAGATATTCAAAAGTAATCGAAGCAATCTTTAATTAACGTTCATCAACAATTTCAATAGAAAGAGAAATCCAGAATTTTCTGGAATTTCGAGCTCTGGACTGGGTGACACAATTAGTTAATTAATTTTTTGTTTTTATATTAATAAATTTTTTTACTTAGGTAGGTACTTGTAAAAACATTTACACTCAATATAAAAATTTATACAAGGTACAACAGAAGAGTATTGAATCAACATTGTAGGAACTTTTTAGGTATCCTTTACAGTTACAGGTATCCTTTTAAAAGAAAATCTAAGATTGACAAAATATAATTAGGACGAGTTTTATTGTATTGCTATTATCCTCCCCTAATTATTTTGATGACTATTCTTCATTTTAATAATATCATAATAAAAGCATAATAACTATTAATTTTCAATGCGGCGAATTGTAAAATTTGTATTTATAGGATACTTTATTCGGTCCAATTATAGTCAGTCAGTTATTAGCATTTTATAGTCATATTACATGTTTAAGTTTATACAAATGAAGTCAGTCAGATAATTAGATAAGTCAGTTTTTATTTAAACGTCTACAGAATATTTATTTTAATGAACTGAAGTTGAATTCTATAACGTTTTGACGCTTCAATCACTTCGTCTTATCTTAACTATCACTGAAGATTAATAACATATCCTGTTTATAACATTACGATCCTGATTCATAAGTTAGACTAAAAGATTTTTTATTGAAGTAAGAATTAAAAAACTTGTTAAGACTTTTAAAGCAAATAAATTTTGTTATACAACCAAACTAATTAACCACGCGGAAAAGATACCAAAAAAAAATTACATAAACAATTTATATACCATTTATATATAATTTAATTAAAAAATTTTTATTGCATAACATATAGGTAATAATCAAAATATTCGATTCCTAGATAAATGTGATCACATCATCGTTTGAAACGTTTGCTAAAATATTAATAAATTTTCCAATAACGGAAAAACCTAATAAATTTTCTCTTTGATTTTCTTTTCAACTCTTACAAAATAATTGTTTTAATTTTGATAAAAATTACATCAAAATAATAATTTTTGGTTTTTTCTAATCAGTTTGTACTACGTAATATAAATTCAAATTCAATTTCTTTAATAGATTTTAATTAAATTAATTTTATATCTTTATTAAGTTTTTAACTCTTTTAATTAAAATTTCATTTCACTTTGTGAATTGAATATTTATAGATAAAATTTATGATCTTTTATTATATAATTAAATTATATTTCTAAAACTACAAAACACAATTAATTTATTAATAAGTTTGCATTTTTAATAAATTTTTGAAATTCATTAAAAAAACATGGTAGAATATAAACCAATGGTTTTTAAAGGTGCACATTTACCAAAAAGCAATAAAAATATTTTAGAATTTATTGTGATTTGCACCAAAATTTTAAAGATTTCTTTGAATTTTATACGTTACGAAAAATTATGAAAAATCAAGAGAAACTTTCTCAGATTAATGGAAATGGTCTTTAATACATACAAAAATATAAAGTTTGAGATTTAATATATACCTACTTTGAAAAAAAAATTGTAGAGCTGCCTAATGTAGAGGTGCCTAAAGTTACAGGTGTTTTAAAATAGTCAATTTTCAATCTTTTACCCCGAATAGCTTTAGTATCAGACATTTGCTTAAACCAAACATCAATTTTGTTGTTCATTTAGTGAACTATTACAATTAACTGAAAATGTGATAATTTACAAGGGTCATCATTTACTCTTAAACAGAAAGAAGTACAAAAAACAAGATGTCTCATCACTTGGCGTCTCTAAATTGAAAACATATTTAACAACGTTTAAAAGATATATAATTTGAACCCTTCATTTGAAAATAGGATTTTTTTTCGAACTTTGAGAGACTGTAGCTCTGTGAAGGGGAGGGCTACATAAAAAGGTTATTCTCTAATATTTTTTTTTTTTTTAAATCTATAAAACCTTACAATTTCATTGTTTTATCTAAAACGGTGTAGAAGTTTTGTAAAAAGATAAACTGACAAACATACAGAGTGTTTCAATAAGTTAAATTTTTCAAATTGCTTTTGAAAAATATGGGAAAAGCACAAGTGACTCAAGAATTCGAAAAAATCATATTTAAATAAAATTAAAATAGAGTGTTTCGTTTTTCATTATTTTATAATTAATATAATTAAATGGTGATTTATTTCTGTCATATATTATAATTAAATTAAAAATTAGTTATTAATTGCGATACGATTATAAATCTTAATGATAAAGTAAAGAAATTTTTACAATAGATACATTTCATTAAAACAATAATTTTGTGGAAATGAAACGTAAAATTAACGTTTTAAAAAATTTAAAGAATTTTTTAGCAGATATAATTTTTTTTATAAATAAAGGTAAAGTTGATTGACAACAAATTTTTATATTCCCCTTAATATATTAAAATTTTAACTCACCTGAAAGTTTTACACAGGTGAAATTTTTTTATAGGTTAAATGAAAAATTTATTAGCCAAACATTTTAATATCTATAGCTATTTTTAAACATTTTGTTTCTCTTATCAAAGTTTACTTTTTAATAAATTCCTTTTTTACATAAAAATTTTACCTCAACATATATACGAAGACTACATAATATATTATTAAAATGTGCACATATAAAATACTTGATTATTAATGCCGTCTTGTTAAGCCTTACTCAGAAATGTTTTAAAGTCTAAATTTCGTTATAAATATATTAAATTTTGCATTTAAAATACAGTTAAGTATGAGAATTTTCCATTTAATTTTCCGCACACATTTTCCAATTTTCAGATTTTTTTTTTTTTTTTTAATGAGAATTAAAGAGAAATAAAATAAATATTATGTACTTATATATCGGAAGTTACAAAAAAAAAACAAAAATATTTAAAGTACACCCAAAAATTCCAAATAATATTGTATAAAATTTATTTACATTTATGATAAAAACGTGTGTAAATATTTTCGACCTAACGAAATGTTTTCATAATAAATAATAAATTTTCAAATTTTTATTTTTATTACTAAAAATTAAATAGAAAAAAAACATTATACCCCTGATAAAATTTTAAAATTTCATAAATATTTTAGTTTTTTTCATTTAGATCAATTTTGTTGCATAAAATCACGTATTTACGCGAATATTTTTATGACTTTTTTTTTTTAACTTAAAAAATTTCAAAGAATTAAAAAAACCATAAATTTGGAAGGGTTTAGGGTAAAAATTAAAGTTATAACTTTTTTTTTTTGCACAATTAGATAAATTAATATGAATACATTACAATATTAAAAAAATCGATATAGGTACATACATACATATATTAATATTTTAATTTTTCAATTTCTTTTATAGCCATACCAAATTTATTTATTTCATTTTAATATTACATAAATATATTACCAGACAATATAGTAATTAGGTAAATTTATAAAATAGCTCGTTTGCAATGTTTTTGAAAACACGGACAACCTCATTTGATATGCCAAGTACCTATTTTATCTACAAGATTTCAGTTTACAATATAAATATTAATTTCTAGAATATTTTCTTATGAATTGCATAACTATAGGAGCATTTTTTCAAAAATTTGAGAATATTTTCTTATGAATACTATTGTACAAACCCCTTTAGCATATTTTTTTAAAAAAATTTTAAAATATCAATAGTTTATCAATCTGTTTAAAAAACTCTTTAATCGTTTCAGATAAATTCATTTTAACCATATAAACAAAAATAAAATTTTCTTAAGCAATTTTATTTATATAGTCTAACCTTTACTAAACTAGAGCGTCCCACAATTCGAAAATGTTCTGCATTTAAATGTTTATAACACAAAATCTAAAATTTGTATGTAAATGACAGTTTTTATAAGTGAAGAAAAAAATAAATACATTAAAGTTTTGGTATTCAGTAAGAATTTAAATTTACTGTTAAGTGGAAATAAAATTTATCAAAAATTTTAATTCCCCCGCTTAAGTGGATTAAAATTTTCGTGAGCAAGTATGAATTAAGTAAGAAAATATTTTTGTATTAGTTTATAATTTTTTCTGTTTTTAAATACAGCTGTAAATTGAGCAACACATACATTCGTCTTAAAAGTAATATCTATATTAAATTTTTAAAACATCAGTTTTTCACATGTATTAACGGTTTTTCTTAAAATAAAAATAGGATCTTGTTAAAATTGAAGAAATATTGAAAATATGCAATTATTTTTTCATCGCTTTTCTTAACAAAAATTGCAAATTCGGAAACAAAAATAGCCTCAATTCTAGAATAATTTTGGCTTATAACCAATAGTTTTACGGATTGCCTTATTTGTTATTTTTTTTAATGTCAATTGTAACCATATAATAATATAATTATTATAATATTTCTAATCGTAATAACCAATAAATTTTAAATGATCCAATTAAGTTAAAAGTATAATTTATTAAAATTGAATTGCCAATTTTCATTACCATGAAAATGTATTATAGTCATTAATTTCCTTTTATCCATTCTACCCCTTAGAAAAAATTAATTTACTAGTTTCCATTAATTTTAAATTAATCTGTAGAGTTCACAAAATCATCAAGATTTGAAAATACTATTTTTAAAAACAATTCTATAAAGATAAGACGATATAACACTCAAACACTCAGACGATAGATTATTTGAACATTTAGTTAAAAGAAATTTTACAGATTGTTGTGTATACAAATTTTCTATTAAAGCTATGAGGTTGATTCCTATTAAGAGCAGACTCCATATCAAAAAAAAATAACGAAAAACAGATAAAATCATTTTCTAATTACGAACTAGACGTAATTTCTATTTTAGTCCTACTAGCAAATACAAATAAAATTTAATTTAAAATATTGCAGTAATTTTTTTTCCCACCTTATAATCGTGTATATGACTAATTAATGTGATTAAAGCTTTCTAATTGCGTAAATAATTAACCTTAACATTTACATTTATCTTAAAATAAATCTCTAAAGTTTTGATATAAGTTGAGTCTAAAAATAAACTTTTAAAAACAACTTCAGGATATAAGTATGCCTCTACTAAACACAATTTAAGAATCCTTTATTTCACGTAAAAGAAATTATCACGGCATTATTTTTTTTTTGTATCTATTAAATTTTTGATATAAGTCCAACCACTATTATATTCGATTGACTTCACATCAAATTAAAATTGAAAAACGTGATAAATAAAAAACGATTTAATCTATAGAAAAATGAATAAACTTATACTTTTGAATATTATGTATACTTATTTTAATGTAAGTTAAACAAGTCAATACAAAAATGGCCTCAAATATAAAATAAAAATGATTATAAAAATAAACTTAAACATGATGATATAAAAACTATTTGTTTATAGTAAATTCAAAATAAACAATAGGACGTGTTATTTTCCACACAAATACGTACAACAAAGATACTTCCCAAACTTATTTTAAAGAATAGAACGTGGTTATTTTGACATTTAATCTGGTTTTTTTTTTCTTATTTTGCGTAAATTTTTATTCTTTATAAGATTGCGTAAAAATATGAAATCCAATTTTGTAATATAAAGTAAAATACATTTAAAATTTAATTAATGATAGAATACAACAACATAAAAAAAGCGCAAATCATATGTAATTTTATTTTTAAAAAAAATTTTTTAATTAAAAATTGCAAAAGAAAATTGCATCCTGCTCATTTTGGTTTTTTAAAAGTGATTACATTCGTTTTAAAAAAAAAGGCAAAAATCTACTTAATTGCTTACATTCTTTTAATAAATGATAACTATTTTGCATTTCAAAGAATATTTCTTTTAATTTTTTTTTTTTTCCTTTAATTATATTTTTCTATTTCAAAAAAGCGGTTTTATTTTAAAAAACTTAGTTGAAAATGATACGTTACGGTGAACTACTAAATTTTCACCGTTATTTTTAATTGAAGAAAAATGAAAGGATTCATATTAAAATTTTAATATAAATATCTAATTCTAGCATATTTTCACTGGCAAAGGAATTAAAAAAAAAAATGTTGTTTAAGTTTTATTTGACATGAATATAACATCCCTACTTTGTAAATTAAAGGGAGAATATTGTAGTTAAAGAGATGCAGATATATTTAGTGACGGTATATTTAGATATAATTAAATGATCGTATCTCTAAATGAAAGAATATTAAAAAAGTTAGTCAAAGAATCGAAGTTATCATCTCAAGCTACAATATCTACAATATATTAGACTACTATATAATTTCTAAATGAAGAATTTTTTAGATCCTTTTCGTTAATTCGTTGAGTCAAAGTGAGCTGATAAAGAGATCAAAGTAAAGAATATTCCAATCAATAAATTGTGGCCTGCCTTAATTATATTTTACATCAATTTTTTCTTATATAATTATAATATATTATAATAATCCAGTTATACTGTTTTCAGTTGCTTGTCAAAAAAATGGGATCTTAGAATCTAACCGTCATTATTTTTTGCTGCACTATTCTTTTAATCTTACCTAAGACTAAATTGTTCATTTAATAGTGTGTCTAAGATATTTGCGCTGCAAGTGGAAAATTTATTGGTTAAACCTTTTAAAGTTCCCCAATTTATATATACTTTATATTTCAAAAATTTTTTAAATTTTTGAATGTTTTACAAAAAAAAAAGAAAATTTTTTTTCTGAAAACATTTTGAAAAATTTCAAATATGTATTAACAAAAATTAAAAACAAATATTTTTTATCTAGTTAACAAGTTTATATACGTACATTCTTTTATTATAGCCACAATTAAATTTTTATTACTTACAAAATATTATTGTTGTTATTGTGGTTTTTTTTTTACTTAATTAAATATTTCATTTGTAAAAATGAAGCTAACATTTCCGGAAGGATAATTTTTTTTTTTTCTTTAAAGAAAAAATTTCTTTTGTGTCTTTGATTATTATTTTTGTCAAATTAACAAAATTAAAATGGTTATGTTTAAAACAGAAAATTTAGTAATGAAGCTATTTAAAAAATGTTTGTAGCATTTTAAAAAATTGTAGTTTTAATTTTAAAAGAGTCATATTAATTTTAGAACGACTGTTAGAAAAACTTAATGTAACATCATGTCTTGAGGAACACAAAAAAAAACAAAGGAACGATTATTCAGAAAAAACTTCTAAATAATCTATTAAATTTTAGCTATATAAGTGGAAATTCAATAGCAACTATTTTTTATAGCATATTTTTCAAAAAAAAATGTTTCTTAATGTTTTATTAATAATTCTGCCCGTTTGTTAATTAGTTGATAGTTCTGCCCGTCTATTTACAAAATTTCAAGTGTAAATGCCTCTTTATATACTAAACCTATTTAAAAAGCTGACTGCAGACCCCACGCTCCTTACGAACGAAGGAGTTCTGAAGCGAGCCGGGGGGAAAAAGTCAAAGAAAGCCCTCTGAAACTAAACAGGGCAGACCTCAAACTCTAGACTCGAATCAGCGCAAACCATCTGATACTAAGGACACACGCTGAAAAAATAGGCAGAGCCGACACAAGAGTGTGTAGAGATTACAGGCAGGAAGCAGAGGCAGTACTACACGTAATTTACGAATGCTTGACGCTAGAATCCCAAAGAAGGGGAATCTTGGGAGAGGGATACTGGGAAGATCTTTCCGAAGTGAGGGCATAAATTGCCTTGACAGGCCGCTGTGATAAAGAAGCCTCTAATGAAGTTGGGGTGCACAACGAGTGTTAGAGCCTAGGTGTAAGAATAGTTGTCTATCCCCTCTTTCAAACAACCACAACAAATGCCTCTAAAAAACATTCTGTTATTTTTAAATTTATATAACATACTCTTTGCTGCAGATGTAATTGTCCTTCAATTTTTTCTTCTTAGTTAACTTATAAGTCAAAATTGTTTATGGACTTTTAAAAGGACACATTCAATATTTAAAAGACCTTTCAGAGTATGTTCTGTAACTGACCTAAATAAAATTTTTAATTTACGCCTAACATAATACTTAAGTAGAAATTCTATAAATTTTTTTACAATGATCAAGCAATTTAGAATTTTTATGTCAACAAAGTTGCAAAATAAACCGTTCATGAAAAAAATTACTAATAAAACAAGCACAGGCGTACTATCTGCGGAACCGCATCCTAATACTAATGTAAAAGTAAGTACTTTTTAAAATATAATTTACTTTGTTAGTATTATTCGCACCCTTAATGAAATAGAGCAACAAGTAAAAATAGTGCATTTTTGATTTAAGCATGACAAGAAAATAGTATAACCAATTTTCTTAAAATAAAGAATATTAGTTTCTATTACATACCTAAAATGATTAATTGATCAAATCCCAACATTTTTTAGATATAAAAAGAAAATTCAAGTTTCGTTAGTTAGGAATATTACCAATTTCTACATTAGATATCATAATTTCTAAAATGTTATATTTTTGTAGTTTAGGAACCGTTTTTAGATATATAAATGTATGAATATCATTTCATTTGTATTTAAGATATTTTCTTGAAATATATTATTCAAAAAACATAAATAAAATTTTTACAATCTATATTACATGCAATACATTTTGTATTGACATTTTCACAAAAGTTTTTCTTCAAATATTATTTTAATATTGCACATAATTTTCTTATAAAGTGGTAAAATAAATTTAACACTAGATGTAAATATATTTTTAGATATAAATAAGTTTAATGTAATTCCATTTCATTTTTCTATTTTTTTTTTTTTTTTCAAATTTAAGATGTAAATAAAACTTATAACCATCCTAAAATCTTAGTTATTTCTTTTTCAATCATAAACATTTTTCCGATATACCTACATTAAATATATAATATGTATATAAAAGAACATTTCCTTCAATATACATACATTTCACCAGAATAAATATAATTTTATTTAAAAATGAACTTAGAAGCACATGAATGAACATAATATTATTCACATATCCTTTTTTTATTCTTATAAATAAAGTCATATATATGTATATCATGAATCCTTTTACAATTTAATCGTATTGTATTTTATAACAGAATACAAGTTGCTGGTATAAAAAAGAGGCCATCATTTACGTATGAGTAAATAAAAATAGAATAAAATTAAACAAATAAACATAGATACCATTAAAATAATTTTGAATTAAAAAAAAATAATAATAAAAAAGAAAAAAAAGAGTAAATAAAAATAATAATAATATGAGAAAGAAAATTTTAATTTAAATCATCGTAGTATTTTAAAGACTGCAATATGAATGTTGGTTTTGAAATAATAATATATTTTATTATATAAACAAAAAAGAAAACTTAACAGACACGCGTAAAGGAAGCATAAAAAAAATAAAGAATGCTAGATAAAAAAAAATGTTACCGTTCCTTTAGTTGCGGTAGATACCATATATGTTTAAACAAGAACATAAAATTTTCTAAAAAAATACTATTAAAAAAACATGATGTAATAAACGTAATTAAAACAGCTTGAAATAAAAACTAGTTAAAAATATGTAATAGTCGATCCTACATGCTTGACATGCATTTGACTGTTACTTTATCTAGGACTATCATTTGCACTTATCCATTTTATTTCATTTATATTCAAAATTTTGAACTATAAACCTACATCTAAGAAAAACTAGAATTTCTTAGATGTTTTTTTTGTTTGCAAAATTTATGCAAAAATCAATCCTTTATAATATATTTTGTTTTTTTTTTGTAAATTACTTAGAACTAAAATAAAATGCTTAAAACTAATTTAAATCCTACCTTAATCGAACTAACCTAAAGCATACCGTATTGTTTCCAGAAATATGGTATTTTATCAATTATTTTTTCTTTATTAGATCTTTTGATATTCGTTTTATTAACCCTTAAGTCAAACCCTTGATACAAATGTAACAATTTTTAGTTTAAACAGCTGTATCTCCCACATTTTTTGAAGTGCAAATCTGTAACTTCGTGACATCTTCAATTAAAGTGTTATGACTCAAAGAGATATATATAATTATGTGAAAAAATAAAAAATAGTTAGGTGGAGACAATTAGGATTTGGGGATTCAAACGGTGTCAACCACGTTGCTTTGCTTTGCTAAATATTACTTTGATTGTAATGCTTCACAAAATTAAAATTTATTTTTTTAATTTTTTGTTTTATTTTGTATTCTTTTTATTCTTTTCGTATTTTAAATTAAATTATGAAATATTTTGTTAAAGTTAAGTTATGAATTAAAGTTATAAAAAAACAAAAACATTTTATTTTTTATATATTTATATATTATTTCATATACAAAATGTATGAAAAACATTATTAGTACAAATGTACAAAGAGTTTGATTAAAGGGGGGTTTAAAACTGTCTAGTGTAATGTTAAATTATTTGTATTTTATTTGCATTTTCTATTAAATTATTTTTGGTTTAGAACAATGTAGTTCTCGCGGATGAAGGAAAATCAGATTTTGCTTCCATTTGGAGTCTTAATATTAAATCTTCTTCAGTTTTGCAGTGGTCAAGTATGATCCTGTATGATATTTTGCAATAAGTATTTAATGTATCTATAATATATACAGTGAATTATTTCTTGAATAAATATAGCTACGTAATCTAATCAATTGGTTTGACATTGGGCCTTCTATTATATCTCAATGTTTTTTGACACCCTAAATAAATTGTTGACTGAACTGTTTCAAATACGTAAATTTTATAGCCTTCAAACATTACAAAAAGGATGAAATAATCTTAGACAAAAAAATTCTCTTTAAAAATATTTTTAAAAATTTTATTAGATATTGTTTTGTAAATTAAATTCCTCGAATATTTAATATTTGTAGTAGACTGATAACAATTTATGTAATAATATGTATAATAGATATATAATATAATGTATATTTTAGCAAACAATAAATAAAATCTATACTAAATATGTATAACTGATTGATGAAAAATCCTTAGGTTTTTAATATTGGATAATAATAATCAATATTGATAAAAATAAAATATAAATCTAAAAGATTTATTTCAAGGTTATACATATATCAACATTAAAATATTATGGATTCGCGTAACAATTAAAAAAATATTTATTAAATATTAAAATATGGATTACAAAATTTCAATTGTTCCTATACACACGTCATTTTCAACGTGTGTCAAAATGATTCTAATTTAGAAGTCATTTTATTTGAAAATTTTCATGATCATAAAAATAATAAATATAATATGTTGGCTTAATTCATGTAATTACACAATATACACTATTATATAATAACTAACACACTCAAAATCATCTTATGTCATCATCATTTTAAAAAGTCAAACTCTTTCCATTAAAGTGAAAATTTAATTCCTAACCATGTCATTGAATATAAACAGGATAATCTACAATTTATTTTCTTTAAATGTAAAAAAATGGTTATGAAAATTACAATATTTAAATTTTTTTATTCTAAAATATAATTTAATGGAATTTATTATAGAATTTAGTAGAAAATTTATTCCTTTCATAATATGTTGAAAGAATCTCAAGAACATAATATATCACTTTAAAATACTTGTACACAATCAATAATTTTATAACTGCTAACTATATAACTAACATAAAGTTTTTTTTTTTTTGTTTATTACATAAAATGAATTTTTAAAATTTTATTATTTCAAGTGATAAAAAAATATAGTTTTTATTTTAAAGAAAAAATATATAAAATAAAAAACTTTTAAAGTAAATAAAAAGGCAAATCATAAAAGGTCTTTTTTCAAATTGACATTTCATCAAAATATCTTTTTTGTTGAAGTTGATTTTACAAAAAGACTAATTGGTGCATAATACTTTTCGATAAATAGATATTTGATCAGAAACACATTTACCGCTTTGTACAACGGATATACGTACATCGAGATATATTAATCCAGTTAATTCCTAAAATGTCATGCTAGGTGAAGTGTTTTCTTTTAATAATAAAATTTAAAAATATAACTAAATATTAGGTTACTAAATCAGTATTTCAATGATTTATTAGGTTTGCTGGGATTTGAGGACAACACACCGACTTTGAAAAAATACAAGTTTTGCTTAAATATTCGATTCGTATTAATAGAAAATCTTTTTCTCGCTTTTTTACAAAGTTATTAACTAACCCTCAAAACATCCGTCAAATCGAACATCCGGCAAATCAAACGTCAAATTCCATAGCGAAATTGGCATATTTTTCATATCTATCTCATCTCCTTTAAGGTGGTACACAGGAACGTAATAGCAAATTTATTATATTCTTGGTATAATAATATAACGGGTATTTAATTCATCTATTTGGCGACAAACAAGAATATTATTCAAACAAAAAACTGATAAAGAGGGGCTGATCCGAACATTTAAGACGCCTTCAAAATTATGAATGGCTATAAAGAATTATTTAAAAAGAAAAACCATTAAGCAGTTAAATATAAAAAAAATAGATATTTTTAATTCAATAAATATGGAAATATTCCAGTCAAATTTAATTAATTTTTATTTTAAAGAGTAAACAAAAAAATTTATGATAGAATTTACCATTTAAATATTACATCATTATTTACATATGTTTGCTTGCTTTACTCTAAATCAATCGATTAGGGACCCTTAGTTACATTCCAATCATTTCAAAACTATGGTAATAAAAAATTAAAGAAGTTAAATATTTTTAACGATACCAATTTTTTTGCGACATATTCCATTTTTTTCTTCTTTAATTTTCAATTAAATTAAAAAATTTAATTTGTAATAATAAAATAAAAATATGCAATAAAAACTAAAAAAAAAAATATTTGACCATTTTAAATCCAAAATGATTCCATAAATATTTACAAAACTAATAAAGATTTTCAAAATCATATAATAAATAATATTTTCTACTTTCACTTCTTTTCTTTTTACTACTTTCATGTATGGCATGGGATAAAGGCGGTTGATGTCACCAACAATTTCTAAACAAAACGATGTAACAAAATTTTTATGAAAATGTCACTCTTGTCACATTTTTATAACGTAAATATTTATTTATAGCAACCATTTGAATAATTTCCTCACTTTTATGAAAAAAATACAAAAAAAAAAATGTTATTTTACAAAAATTAAGTATTTAAAAGTAATTTAATAAAAATTACTTATAAAGAGTTTTTTTTTTTTTAAATTTGAAATTTGAAAAAAATTTGCAGTGAATGTTTTGAGGAAATGAATATATAAAAACTATGAATAGCATTTTTCTACGAGTATTGAAGTCATTGACGTACAATTAAAATATAAAATTTGAATACAAAGTACATTTTTATTTTCTTTATATTAAAAATTGTTATAAAGCGAGATTTCATTTCATTATTTCTTATAATTTATAGGGATTATTTATATAAGAATTATAAACTTGAATACATTTTTTCAAAGCAAATTTATGTACTTTTATACATTTGACATTAGAATTGAGTGAAGTACAGTATATTTATATTTGCTATATCTGTTTAATGACACGTTGTCAAACTTTTTTTTTTTTACAAAATATTTGAACTGTACAAATATTTAAATTATATAAAACAGTTAATTTTTTCGAGTCCGTATCGCAATCCCGTTTTTCAAAATCGCTTAAATTTAAATCTCGCCAAATCAAAATCCCGCCATATCAAAATCCCGTCAATTAAAATCCCTCCATATCAAAATCCCGCCAATTAAAATCCCGTCATATCAAAATCCCATTTTTTCTTTATTTTTTTTTTTTTAATTAAAATTCGACCTCTTCTAGTATTTTTGCATTAATTTGTTTTGGCCAAACATTACATTTGATTTAATTGTGCCATCGAAATTTGTTATTTATTTATTTATTTATATTAATATTACATACATATGTAATAAATGTAATTTTTATTATATATGTATATACATATTCTGTTGCATTTTTATTTTTGTTGAACATACGTACCTATCTATTTTGTTTTATATTTTTTCTAAAATGCTGTTAGAATAAAAAAAATTTAGATTTGATTTGAATTGAGATTATAAAAATATTCATGGCAAATTTTTTTATTACTTCAAATTAAAATGAAAGAATTAGTTTTTTGAAGATTTCTGAGCAGACGCTTGTGTGATCTTCTATCTCAGAAAAGATAGAACTTTTGGACAAACTCTAAAATACACAGAAACTGCTACGTCACAATTAATAAAAAAAAGTTGTATCCTATTTTGCCATTTCAGCATTTTAAAGTTCTGATGTGATATCCAATTATTTCCCATTAGAAACATTTATATTACGTGACATCACATCTCTGTCGCGGCCGAAGGGAGAACGATATGGAAAATTTACATATAAACAAGAAAGTTTTTTTAAAGTCTAGTCTAAAATAAATTTATTTATTTATTTATTTCGAATTTATCCAAACAACAATTAAGTTTAGATTTAATTTTATGAAATTTCGTCGGTCTATTTAAATTTATTTATTTTAAATATGTAGAAATGTTTAAAATTATGTAGAATTGCTTAATAACCGTCAAAAATAAAAACGTCATACGAAAGTTCTTTGAATTTTAAATTATATATGTAATCAAATAAATTTTTTACAACCTGTTATTCTTTTGACGTTCGTCCGAACGTCTTTCAATTTATTAAAATGGGTCAACATTTTTTTCTCAATGTCTATACTCTGTAATATTGTAGAATAATTTTGGTTTTTCTTTTTAAAACGAGGAAGAATACAGTTGCCTTTGTCAACTCTTAGATACCCGTACGAACCGTTAGTATGTTCACAGCCTGTCACTCTGCTTACAATATTATTTTTTTAATATTTTAGTATTTTAAAATAATTTGGGTGAATTTTATAATTTCTAGAACTATGGGTTGTACATATATTCAAACTATATGTTTATACATTCTTCAAAAGCAGATTTTAACCTTCCACATAACGATTATCAATCCAAAACTTTTTCAAATATTCTATAGTACCATTTAATACTTAACGGTAAATGTATATTAAATTTACTAAGTACAAAATAGTAAATATAATTTTAAATATTATATTATATATCGCCATACATTGCAATATTTCTTTAAAAATCTTTCCATTCATAGAATAATTTCTTGTACAATAAAATACATATATGTATCTATGTAAATACGGCACTATATAATATACATCTATACTCTTATCATTCATTCATCAGTGACATATACGATATGTAAATAAACATGATATTATATAAGTATGTATACATATCAATATCATATAAATAAAAATTATTCAAGCAACCGTTATGTTGTTTATTTATTTACATTTTTTGTACTACGCATTATATTCTCAACAATTTCAAATTATCGAGTAAAACAAAATGGAAAAAAAATTAGTTAAAGAAATTTGTTAGAAAATTTGAAAAAATCAAGTAACACTTTCGTCAATTATAAAGTAACCCTATATTATTAAAAAAAGGTGTTAACAGAAATAAGAGTATAATGTTAAAGCTTTAATTTTTGTGTATTACTTCAAAAAAAATTTAACAGGTGTTTGAAAATAGGAAATTTTCAGTTTTTGACCCCTTACAGCTCCTAAACGGGGGGTGATACAAAAAAAATTTCTGAAATGACTCATACTTATTTTCAAAGATTTAACTTCTATCAAAATTTCAAGTTTCCAACTTAAACCGTTTAGAAGATAGAAGGGTTAAAGGATTTTGCAAAATTTTAGGTTTGCATAACGGTAAATTAAGACACCGTATGCCACAACTATATATTTATTGTATATATACTTTTAAAGCTAATAAAAGCAGTAATCGTTTGGCGTTTTCAAAATTAAGACCTTATACAACTTGTGCTATAACAATTTAAATATAGAACTTTTTTGAACATTTGGGGAGCTGTTGCGGGTGAGGCTACAAAAAAAAGTTATTAAAAATAAAATTAATATTTTTGTGACATCTATCAGCAGTTACAATTTCATAGCTCTATTTCAAAAAAATGTGGGGATCTAAAAGTTAGGTGTTCGAGAGCTACCCGAAGTTTTGGTCGGAACTCAACCAAAAAAAATAGGGAACCTACAAATTGCTCCTAGAATATTTTGTGTAAATTTCAAGATTCTAGCTTTCTTAGTTATTGAGTTAGTGTGCTGGAGGACGGACGGACATGGCTCAATCGACTTAGAATTTTTTTCTGATCCGATCCATACCTTTGAAGGTATATCTAGCTCGCTTATTTCGAGGTGTTACAAACGGAGGAGTAATTTTATTATACCCAATCCTATTGTACGGGTATAAAAAAAGGATAAAGGAATTAATATAAAGTTTTCGAGAATAAAATTCTTTTTGATAAAATTTTAAAAATTTTTATATTAAATTTTCAAATTTTTTCAAATGTATATATATATAACTGCAATTTTCTTTAATTTAATCAAAAATTATATAAAATTCTTGTTTTGTTTAAAGTCTTCTTTTTTTTTTTCTTGCGGTAAAATTAAATTTTAAAATGCAGATGTTTTCAAACAAATTTTTAGATTGTTATGAATTCAAAAAAATTGCATAATTTGTAAAAGAATTTCAAAACAATATAATTTTCTAATTATTCAAAAGTAGATAGATTTTTTTCTTTTTGTTATTTAACTTCCTGTAAGCATTGATACTACAGCAAGTATATTGGACTTACTCTTAAGCATACAAATGTTAAAGTATAAATATTAAAAATTAATTTAATAAGAAATTATATAACGTAAGATAAAACAAGACAGAATGTAAATCAAAGGTTTTTAAAGGCGTATATTTTTTAGAAAACAATAAAAACAGTTTAGAATTGTCATTTACATCAAAATTCCGAAGTTTTCTTCAAATTTTATATGTATAAAAAATTATGAAAAACCATGAGATATTTTCTTCGGTTGTAAGGATATAAAAGGATTAGGAAAATCTGTTAAAACATGTTAAACCATAATGTTAGAGTTTTAATATTTATGTTTTACTTTTAAAAAATTTGTACATAAGTTTCAGATGTCTGCAAAATAGAAAATTTTCAATTTTTGATCCCTAATATGTAACTCTTAAACAGGAGTAGGTATAAAAAAAATTTTCTGAGGCAACTTGTACTTTATTCTATAAAATTTTTTTTTCTTAAAAATTTCAAGGCACTGTCTTGAAGCATTGTCGAGATATGAATCGACAATCTGAACAAAATCTTACACAATTTTGTTTGCACGTAACATATTTAAAAATAAGACTTTTTCAAAGTTTAAGGAGCTGTATCTTCGTAACGGATGGTGAAGTTATTCTACAACATTAACTATTTCATGAAACATCCCATAGTTAAAATTTCATTCATTTACCTTTAACGGTGTAGAAGTTTTGTAAACAGACAGACTGACGAACGGACAGAATGAAACTAACAAGCTTATTTTTCAAATTTTTTTTTGAAAAGTGTACTAAAAGGGCAAAAAAAAATAATATTGTGCATGGAAATCTGTTACATATATAGATATTACGAAATCATAAATCGTTTATTATTTCAGAATTTTCATCATTATCTAATTTAAGGATTAAGAAGTGTATAATAGGATAAATTATTTAAATAGTTCTATAATATCCCACTATCCCAGGAATTAGAAAGAAAAAAATAAAAGAAGTTTTGTATAGTGGAATTTTATTAGACGTTTTTAAACGTATAATATTAACGGTACCTACTTGAAAATTTGAATTCGTTTGATTCTACAATTTTTTGAAATTTTATAAGGTTTTGAAGATTAGCTTGTCATCGGCTAAAAAAATTTTGAAACAGAAAATGAAAATTTTATTTGAAGAAGCTTTACAATAAATTCTTTTCTATATGTTGAATTAGGTTTTAGTTTATTTTAGTTAACAATAAAAAAAAAAACACTACTCTAGATTAATTCTATATCACTTTTTCGTTCTTTTTTTCTTCATTATTTTTATCGTTAGCATCCATGTCAATTTTAATTTTATCACCCAAACCTATTACTTTTTTTTCCATTTCTCATCTACGAAAAAAATTTAACAGAGAAACAAGTGATGCGAAAAATAATTTTTCTTTACTTAATTTTTCATAATCAAAAAACAAAAAAAATAAACAAAAATAGTATTAGAATGGTATCGTATTATTCAGAATGTTGATGGAGAAAATAATTTTTTAACAACTTAAAACTTTGAATGTTAAAGTGTTCCATTAAATTATTTAAAAAGAATTAATAATAATTTATGTGAAGAATATAACTTGAGGGATAAATATGTCAAATGTCATAACTTAAGTGTTAAAAAAAGAAAGGTTTTTTTACAAATATAAAAATATAATATATAAATAGTAGAAATTAATATAAAATTTTACATAAATCCGCAGGATATGTGAAAATTATTTAAAAATAAGAATTTTTCATTTAATGGATTTGATATCTCATAACAATGATTTGATATCTCATTATAATGCGAAGAAGAAAACAATTTGGTTCTGGACAATCTTGGTATGGATTTTTTCCTAAATTGATAAAATTTAAACCATTCAAACTTTAGATACAAGGACAACAATACCAAGAGAATGTGATCTGACAAAAATACATGTTCAAAAATGTAAAGCTTAATCATAGCTAAATTCAACTCTAAAGGTAAAATAATTAGATGAAATAAACTTTACTGGATTAAAAACTTTTGAGGCAACAGTTAACAATAATAAATAATTTTATATTGTATAACTCTGGGTATTAGTTTTTCAATGTAAGAAAGTTTGAATAAATAAAGATTGGATTTTTTTAACAAAAATTTGAAAACGATAAATGTACCTCAACATTTTAAGGAGAATTTAAAACGTTTGATTTTTTAAACTGTAAGAAATTATTGTCTAAAATAATAATAATAGAGAAGATTCTCATAAGGGTCTAAAAATATTAAAAAAATAAAGAAAATAAAATCTTAAAACATTTTAATTTTCACTTTATTAATAACCAGATTGGAAACAAACCTTTAAGTTAACTATACCTTTACTGACGTGGCTTAGTGAAACTAGATCGCTTACTGAAAATTATCAAATTTATATTGGGATTGACCAGATATAGAAAATAGTCGTGTTTTTAGTAAAAGTTATTTTTTTGTAAAATAATCACAAAAAAATTAGTGATTTTAAAGAAGGAGAAATTTTTTTTCATCCTCAAGTATTATTACAGATTATTACATTTTGAAAAGGTCACAAAAAAATGCATCTATTTTATTAATAGAAAAAAAATATACGTTTAGGAAATCTGACCCCTTAATTTATCAGTTACTCCATTCTATAATTAGTTCAGAATGGGTCTGTTATAAGTATTTTTATCTTTCTCGTACCATCTGATTATTACCAGATTCTGATAAAAATTTCTTTTAAAATTAAATTAGAACTTTTAATACTCTGTTATATATTGTAGTTGAATATCTTTGAATGTTATCGTTTAAAATTTTATAATCGATAAGAACGAACAAAATATAATGATGCTTTCTCAATGGACTTATCGTTTATCATTAATCAACACATTGCAGAAACACTTCAATAGAAAATATGTATTTAAATTTTCTAAACTTCTCTAGTAATGTCGCTTTTTATAGTAGTTCCAACCAAACGGCACCTTCATATACAAACAGCACCTCTATGTTATTTACATATTTAAAATTTCCAAAAATATTTGATAAACTTTTTTATTTTATACTTAATTTTGAATGGTTTTCCGGTTCCATTCTTTTTAAATTTCAATCATCTATAAAGTATATCAATGTTTTTATCTGACATTTTCTTTATTTCCATAAAAAACTTCTAAATATTTCATTTTTTATTCATTTCCTTCATTTTATAATTTTTTTTTATAATTTTGATTTTATTTTATCGATATTGAAAGACGCCACAAAATTGATAGAATTTTCTTTTTGCTCTCATAATTTTCAAAACAAATTAGAATTGAAACTTTTTTGCTTTAAGACCCAGTCTTTTGTTTTTTGGTTTTTTTTTATGCCTGTTTGCTGTTTTCAGATCGGTCATGTTTTGATAAGAAAAAGTTATTGAAATTAATAGGAAAACGTCAGGATATTGTTTCAATTCTTTGTAAGACATCTAAAAATATTATTTTTATATGGTTATTATCATACTTTATTGTGGTTAATTTATTCGTATTCAGCGTTTTTTTTTTAATTTTCAAACCCATCAGTTCATAACCAGGCAATGAACGATATAAAATAAAATATAAAAAAAAAATTTAGAGGCGAGAATGACCAAAGGCTGTATAAAAAATTTTTTTTTTTTATTTTTTTTCTTTATTACTTGATAGAAAAGAAAACAAAGTTTATGAATTATTAGAAATTTAATAATGATTCAGTTTTTCCGTTATAAGATTAACAAAAGACCCTTTGGTCTAATGTTATATCGATACAATTATCGTTTTTCTCTTTGCTAATAATCAAAGTAGACCAAAGGCTATTTAGAATCTTTTTTTTTTTTTGCCTCTTAATGGAGTCGTTGAATAAATAGGTTAAGTTTTTATGAAAAAGTTATCAAAATATTTCGTTTTAATGACCATTAGATTAAGAAAAAGTAATATTTGTTTTTCATGTATCATTCTTAATTTTCGATTAAACTTAAGTAAAAGTGGCACAGTTTTAAAAAATATAAGAAAAGTTGTAAAAATAACTTGTAGAAGAATAGTCGTAGAAGAAAATTTCCGTCCAACACCGAATTAAAATTCTTAAAATGTTTATCTTTTTTCTCTTTTCGACTCTGAATTATTTCTTTCTAGGAATCGATGCTCTTTTTTGAATTATAAAACTTCAGTAATTTGTATCAGAAAAATTTACTTTAATTCTATATTATTAACTGATGTATCAAATTTAATATACTCTGTATGATGTTAATCATATGATAATTGAGAATGATTTAGATAATGTTCATTAATTTTAGGGCAATTTTTTTTAAATCTTGAAACCCAGAAACCGGAAATTTATGACTTAAGCTGATTTTTAGGGTTGAATATTATTTAATTTTAAATTAAAAATGAAATACCTGAAAACTAAAATTGCATCATCAATTAAATAATAAAATTTGCGAATAGCACTTGATATGGCGCTATATAATGGTAATGAAATATCTAGGTTCAAAATGATCAAAGAGGAGGGTCAATAGATTAATGCTGGAAAAACAAAATAGGTCTACCTTAAAACTAAAATTGCATCATCAATTAAATAATAAAATTTGCGAATGGCACTTAATATGGCGCTATATAATGTAATATAATAATAATAATATGGCCCCTGAAAATGTCAAGTTATTGAAAAATCACATAAAAATAATGTAAAAAAGTTAGACACATATAAAAAATAGAAATCAAAAAAAGGAGAAAAACAACATTGCCCAATTCTTTAATAAGAAAGTACAAATGAGAACAAAATTACAATGTCTACGACAAATTCTTGATATACATACATACATACATCTTGGTTTATTAAAAAAACTTCAGTTGTCAGATAATGGATAGATTATCTAGCAAACATAAATAAGGAAAAACTATAGAAGTTAGCATGCTAAATGGAAAACTAACAAAAAAAAATTATAAACTGAAACTATAATAAGAGATAATTATAATAGCTTAATTTCAATCAACGTCATATTGCCTAAAACAGACAGAGGTGCGAAAGATGCTTTCGAGATATTTCAAGAAAAAGAATTAAAGAGAGTTTAAATAAGAAATCTTATATCTAGACTCTTTTATGCCACCAGAAAAAGTTCAAAATCATAGTAAAGAAATCATTTTTTTTCGTTCAAAATCAAAGCACCAAACAGTTATTGTTTATTGAAAAGTAAAGCTATAATATCAATTAAAAAATTATATAAAAAAAAAAATCTGAACACAATTTAACTCAATTAACTGTATTTCAAATCAAAATTTGAGGAAAATGTTTTAATTTTAATGATCAAATATAATGAAAAATAATCAAATATAATCAATATTTCATTAAAGACAATTTCTAATTTATTGACCGAACTGAATATAAAAGAAATAATAACTTTTCATTTTATTATACTCAACACAACACAACAATAATCATTCTTTATGAAATAATAAAATTGTTTCTAAATTTGACCACATTATGGCGTTGCCTATCATTTTATTGTATTTGAATAAATTTTATGAATAAATTTTGTTAAAAAAAAAAAAGAACACACTTCAAAACAATAAAGAAACGATAAAAAGAAAAACTTTAGAATATTTTAAAAATAAAATCTGATTATGTCACAATTTGATCTGTTCAGTGAACAAAAAAAGAAAAATCTCAAAATAAATAAAATAAATATTTCCATATAATAAAAGTCGTAAAAAAAGAAACAACAAAACTGTCATTTTTATTTTATTTATTTCGTATTTATACCATTAGCACTTAAACTGAAAAGTCAAATGATTTTCATTATAAAAATGGCTTTGATATTAATTTTTTTTTTTTCCAATGGTTTTTTTTAATATTTATAATTTAATTTTAAAAATTATTAAAAATAAAAAAAAATTTTGCATTTAAAAGAACATAAAAAAATCATAATTTATTATTGTCAATTATAATGAGTTAATTTCAAAGATGAGTTTACACAATTTCATTTTTGTTTTTATCATTGATATAAAAAATTCTATTTAATATTTTTTTTAAGCAGAAAATTGACAGGGTTGTGCTTGTGACCCCACCATATACTGAATTTAACAATAATAAAAATTATTATGTGACAATAAAATTTTTTTTTTTTTTGTTTGAAAATTTTACTTCAAAAATGAATACCGCTTTTTTTTTATATTTTAAATTTGAATACAAAATTTTATTTTTTATTTATAGAATAACATTTGACTTTTCAATTATGTTTATGTTTAATAATTATAAAATTAATAAAATAGAACTAATATTATTGTGATATTAATTTAACTAACCTTTAAACACTTTATTTCTAGATTATTACCGGGTTATTTTAAATTTTTTAAAATAGATGTTTTTTCATTTTTTTTTTTTGTTTTTGTGCTTTAAACGTCGCAGACTCCAGCTATCAGTATGAACATTTTTACTTTATTTAGTATGGTATGCGTATGCGTATATACGTGATGCGAATCATATGGTTATGTAAGAAGTTAAAACCAATTTCGAAAAACCAGATTAGACCAAATAAAACGAGAAGTAAATTAAAATAAAAAAAAAAGTAAATTAACTATAAAATTAGTTGCGTTATTAGCTATACTATCAAACGTTGAAGAAAGAGGATATCATTTATATCACATAACCGTTCACAAAATTCATTTATTCATTTCAATAAACTTAACTTTTTAGAAATTCTGATTTGAAAATCAAATAAAAATTATAATATAGTTATTTTTGTATTCATTATTGACGTGATACGTGATTTCTTGTGATATATCTAAAAATACGTTGTGATATTTTTTTATGACAGGATGCCTATTGTAGATATATTCTTGAATTTCAATGGACGATTTCTATTTTCTATGTTCATAATTTTTTTAAACTTAATAAACTATAAAGAAAACTGCATTTGATATGTTTTTATAATTTTATTTTTATTGATATAATTATTACTTTATTACACTTAAGAAGACTAGCCTTTTAAATATTTAACAAGATAGTTAGAGAAATAGAAAAGCTATTAAACAAAAATAATATTAAAAATTAATTATCAACTTTAAAAATTAAAATTTAAAAAAAGAGTGAAAAAAAGATAATAAATGAAAAAAAAATTAATTTATTCAAGGCTGTCCGATGTTGGGACATGCCTCTGCAAATCTCAGTAAAATTTTTGTAATTGTATTTTGGGCGGATAACTTTCGCGTAAAAAATTCTAAAGAGCAGATATTTTAACAAAAACAAATAAAATATGTCTGAGACAATTCCTATGGCAAGGAATTACAAAAATTCAAACATCTTTGCTGGATAAATTGTCGCAGTCTGTATTGGATATGAATTCTATTCTAAACTATTTAATTTTTTTTCAAATTTCAATTTCTTTTTATACCTACTCTTAAAAAATTATTGTAATTTCAAACATTATTTTCATTTACAGTTAACATATTTTTTCAGATCCTCTATTTTTTGTAGCATCATAATTAATTATTACTTAAAAAATGTGAAAGGGGGGCCTCGGTAGCCTGTTGATAAGATTGTATAAAATATACTGTAAACATCGAGGGAGTGTGGAATTATTAAGAATAATTTCCCCTTACGACATTTACAGCCATGCCTGAAAGGGAAAGGCTGTGTATTTTGATGGGACGTTTATGCGGCAAGGGAATGTACAAAAAAAAATTTGCAAATTTTCTTATAGAAAACATAACCATAACTATTTTGAACTGTAGTCCTCATAAATTGAATCTTTAATGCGGCGTAAAGCCAAAAAAAAACTATAAATAATCAACTTATTTTAAAATATTTTGCAATTTTTTACTGGTTGTTTAACCAAATCCATATAAAATTTAATGTCTTTATAATGAACATGTTGGAATGAATGAAAAATATGTTTTCTAAAATAATATATATACATACATACATACATATGTACATATTTTATTTTTATCTTTGAATATATAGTGTGATACGTATGATGTCACTGAAACTGCAAATCTTAACAAAATAAATTTATATAATATTATGGTCAAAACTTTATTACAAAATTAAATATAATACAAGAATATTTTCAATGTACAGTGACAATTTTAGTACCTACTTTGTATAATATAAAATCATTTAAGCAATTGTTTGAAAATTAATGTTTATTATATGTACATATACCTACTGTACATTATATATTATATGTATTAAATAAAACACAAAGTTTTTTAACGACCGCATACAATTATGTATAAGGTAGGTATTGTTTTCATACTAAAAATTTGTACCCGAGATTTTGGCAAATATGCACTACTCTGATGCGAAAAAGGTTGTAAAAAAATGTTGATGTATGTCTCATGTGTGTTGGTGCGTGTTGGAGTGTGTGTGTATGGCTGTGGGCACAGCCTAAACGACTAAATGGAATTTTTTGAAATTTCATATTTAAGGTTTTGATGTAAATATCTTGAATTGATAAGCTTTTGGAGGATCGAACAAAGTGTCATTTTTAAGTTTTTTACGAATATTTCGTAACAGGAAAATATTATGAGAAAAAATATTAAGAAAAGGTTGTTACACAAGTAAAGAGCTACAACTTTGCCATAGAACATTTTTTGATCCGACTAATTTTAACTTTTATTTAATTTTTTTTCTAAATCCAGATTCCATACATAACACTCTATATGAATTTATATGAACAATTTTTTTTGTTTTTCTTACTATCTCTAAAAATTTATATATGTACTTATATCTATGAATATTATTCTCTTGTTGATGACGCAAAATTCAAACTGTAAAATTTTTGTTAGCAGATTCAATATCAATCTTATGTTTGTTTTGCATTTGTTTACAGTTTTTATTATTTTTTACTTCTAACATTTTTGATTCATCATGTAGCTACATACATACATATGTATGGAAATGGATGTATGAATGAATGTACATATGTATAGATGTATATTTTTACGATTTCATTGCTTATGCCCGTGTTCACACTATAGTGCAATTGCAATTGTAAGATGTAATTGCAAAAGCTCTCCGCTTTCTACTATGTTGTCAGTTGCAATTGCAACTTTATATGTGTGCGTTAATATTATCACTTCAATTTTTCAATATAAGAATGATTTTGTGTATATCATAAAAATTTTTTATTGCTGTTTTACATGTATGACTTACAATTGGTTCAACCACTAAATTTTGGTTGAAAAAGTTGCAACTACTTTTTCGTCGTTGTTTTTCGCATAAATTCGTTTTAAAGCTTTTTTTAGGAGAAACGAGGAAGTGGGAAAGAAAATGAAGAAGTTACAACTGCAGAATGCACCAAAGTGTGAACAGAGGGTATTATTGTTATTGATAAAAAAAAATGTAAGTTAAATTATTAGGAGGTTGCTTTCATATAAATTATTATGTAAAAAATTTATGAATTTTGGCTTTATACTTTTCGTAAAAGAGTGGTGAGCCCTGTGGTGGAGACAGCTGATTTTTTTTATATCTCCAAAAATTTAGTTACTTAGGTACATATATCTATGCATATTATTTCTCTTATTGGTGACGCAAAATTCAAACTGTAAAATTTTTGTTAGCAGATTCAATATTAATCTAATGTTTATTTTGTTTACAGTTTTTATTATTTTTTACTTCTAATATTTTTGAATGAAAAAACAATCATGTACATATGTAACATATGTATGTAAATGGATGTATGGACATATAAATTTACGATTTCATGGCTTATTATTGTTATTGAATAAAAAAAATACTTTTCGTATAATAGCGGTCGGTCCTGTGGTGGAGATATTTGATTTTTTTTTATTAAATATATCGGTAGTCATGACACATAATAGTTTTTGTTAAATATTTAAAAAAATACAATCTGTTATAATTTTTATTAAAATTACTTTGCGTGAGAAATTACTATTAAATCAAAAAAAAATATATTTTAAACCAAACCAATACGATGAATAGTAAAAGGCGGGAAACATTTTTTTTTTTGTTCAATTACAATTTTTCTTTTGTTATTTTGTTTTTTTTTTTTGTTAGAATTTGTCATTAACTATAGAATCATTTTTTAAAACTTATTTTTTGGAAAATGTTTATTTTTTTTTTAGTTACAAACTGTTGTTTTTTCATTTCAAATTCTTTAATACCATCGACAACTTTTAATATTCTAACAAAAAAATATTCTAATTTTTAAAACTAAAAAAATGTAATTAATTAAAAGTGCGATTTATTTAATAGAAATTTAAGAACGTCAAATATTAGAAGCAAATGTATGTACATATGTAGATGCAAAATATCATACATATACATACAAACATTATGTTAAACTTAAAATAATAGAATAGAAACTATACAAGCTAACTCTAAAAAGAAAAATGACATTAAAGCTAAACATTTTTTGTCTTAGTTCATTATGAAAAATAACCCTTAAAATGGAAGGTGAACCTAAAAAAAAATAATTACATACCTACTTTTGGGGTTTAGTTCAAATGAACTAAGTCCCATATCCTAAAAATGAACCATTCCAAAAACTACCGACAATATTTTTTTTTCTAAAAAGCAAATTGGCAAAATTAGTTTGCAAAAATTATATGTGATTTCATCTAATTGCGTTAACAAGTTAAATTGCTTTTTTTTTAAGACACTTAAAATTTGTATAAAACGATATGGATGAGACATAAAAATGATAAGTTTTATTTTAATTTTTATTCTATTCGATGATAACTCATACTAATATTCACTTCTTATTTTATTAATTTATCATATCATTTTCAATAAAAAAAATTTAAAAACCGGGCTCTTCAAAGATCTTACGACGTCAATCATTCAATGATAATATCATCTGATTTAGGAGAGATATTACCAAATAAAAATTATACGCTTTTTACGTTATATATATAGCATTTTCTGGTCAAATTCAGGTATTTTCAAAACATTCTCAGGTATTTACTAAACATATTCAGGTTTTGCTAACTATATTCAGGTATATGCTAAATAATTGAAGATTTTTTTTTTTGGAATTCAGATTTTTACTATTTAATTGAGATTTTTTTTTTGGAATTCAGATTTTTACTAAATAATTTCAGATTTTACTAAATTATTTCAGATTTTTTTTTTGGAATTCATATTTTTACTAAATTATTTCATATACATTTATATGTAAAATGCAAATTTCCGGGGAGAGATATAAAATTGGTTAAGAAATCAAGATTATATACGGGAATAAAATCTGCTCTAAAGATACTGAATATAAAAATATGCTATAATCTGGAAAAAGCGTACAACGTACAACGGTTTGATATTTCGAGTCGGTGTATGATTCTTCACCTCTTCATATATCGAATATTCAATAATAAATTTTTGTAACTAATAATATTGAATAAGACAAAACCAAAGATTTTTAAATACGTCTAAAAGATTTATCTATAATTTGCATTCTTCTATCTTAAATTGTGTAGAAATTTTGTAAGTCGACGAATGAACGGACAAAAATCAAGGAGTGGGTCAGTATCTAGAAAATGCAATAAAAATATACGATAAATTCATTTTGCTTGTTTAGTATATTTTTAGCATATACATATATAGGCTTAATGTTCAAATCTATTACAAAGGTTCTGAGTAAACATTTTGGTTTATTTCTATTTAAACAAATAAAAATTAATTGAAAATTTATAATTTATATTTAATTTCAGTAATTCAAATTTTTTCGAAATATTTTCTCTAATATAGAATTCATTTTTAGCTCATAAATTCTGTTGTAAATTTTTTATTGCTTATAAATTATAAATTAAAAATATTTGTCATATTTTAAAAATAAAAAGCAATTAAAATTTGAAATGTTTGCAAAAAACAAAACAAATAATTTTAATTTTAAAAAAATAATTTACTACCGTAAAATAAATTCCCAATCCTTAAAATTTTTCCATTTATATTTTATAAAAAAGGTGGCACCAGCAATAATTTTACTTTTATGCATACGTTGACACAACAACTCAAATTGAAATTATACAAATTTTTTTATCATTAGGTACATTACATTAACTTTTAATAATTTTTTTTTATCATATCTCATTATTACTTTAAATTATATTTAAATTTCATAAATAATTTTTAAAGGTTTTCATACAAGAATTTTTACCTTTTCTATTTCTTTCTTTTTTATTTTATTTGAAGTTTTTGCAATTTTCTTTTTAGATGAAACTAAAAAAAGTGTATTCTTAACATTTTCTTTACAACTTTTCCACCTATTCATTTTTAAACATATAACATATGAATTACTAAACTTGATATCTATTTATCTATCTATTTTCTGATATTAAACTTTCGATTTAGTATTTCAGTCAAACTCAATTTTCTTGCACACCAAATTAAGGCTTTCCGACAGTAATGTCATGAATAAATTAAGGCTTTTCGATAGTAAATGTCGACAGTTGAATCTGTTCTCTTGTATATAACTATGAAACATAGAAGGTCATTTAAAAGAAGGTCGCAATTAACAATTCTAAATCAAGAACTATAGTGAAGAACAAGGGAAGCAATTTTTGAAATCGACATCCGAAAAGAAAATGGAGATAGATCAATCACACCCAGAGGAAATTAAACGAAAATCTAGATAAGCAGTACATTGAATGGACCTAACCATGTTAGCTAAAGTAAGAAAGTTAAATAAAATTTGGTTACAAACCAAATGTCTGAACATTTAACGGGATTAGTATCCAATAAGGATTAAAGAAAGTACAAGAAGAATAAGATACTTTGCATTGCTTTGAAATTAAAGAATTGAAATTCTTTTAAAATATGATACAATGCTTCCATGTTTTGTTTCTTTCTGTTGATGGTCGCCGGTTTTTCAATCTAAGGATCTTGGGTCGGAGCCTCCGCAATCAAATCATATTTAATAGTAATAATTTATAATATCGTAAGAATTGACATCGTAATAGTCAATATCGTAATATAAAACATTAATAAATAAATAATTCTTATGTAAGATAATAAATGGCGCAATAGCTACTGTCAACTAATCAGTGGCTTAATGAAAATAATAATTCAAGAAATTTGATTATTCTAACGATTGGATATTAAGTTTTTATTTCTACCATTTTCATAGTTCTTAAGGATTTTTTATTTATTTATTCAACTTATACAATAACTAAAATTAATTACTTATTATACATAATAATTCTAGCACTAGCAACTGAGGCCTTCGGCTATCTTAAGGATTTAAAAAAACAAATAATATTAAATTTTTAACGAATTCTAAAACGTTAAAATTTAATTTTTTTAAAATGTTCAAATTTATTATTTTACGATTACAATACTTTTTTTTTTGTTATACTAATTATAATTTATTTTCAATTTAATTTATCATTTAAAAAAAAAAAATTAAATTCTGAAATTTCATATTTTCAACAAGTGCTTTTAAGGAAAGGTATAGGTAAATAAATGTTTTATTATTCCCACATTAATTTTGTAAGTTGGTATTGAAGACCCTAAAATATCCTTTTGTGTTTTTTTTTTTACTTTGTATTTTCTTTGTGATTTTAAATCTTTTCATTTAATTTTTGTAAATAATTTAGTTGGGTTTTATTCCAAGTTGAATAATTTCATAATTTATCATATTATTTTTGATTAAGAGTATACTTAATTAATGTTTTTTATATTTATTTGATTCTATTTTAGTTTTGAGTGGCAGTTTATACATAAAAATTAATTAATATGCCTGTCTTAACACACCTTTGTTTTTTTTTTTTACTACTAACTAATAAAAAAAGAATTACTTCCAAGTAATAATCTTTAGCCACTGAATTTGAGCTATTCTAGAATTCTACATTTGAGTGTCTATTATTACTTTGTTAGATGACGTTAAATTAAAACTTGTTCAAGTATTTGTTAAACACACTAAGCTAGTTTTGAATTAATCAAATTAATTGTTTAAATATTGAAAATTTCGTATTTCAGGATTGATATCGAAAGTTTGATTTCTTGGCCTAACTTATAGATTTCATTCTAATTATCCTCTTTAGGTATGTAACTGTTATCTTAGATCTTCTTCGATAGATTTAAATAATTAATATCATAAGGACCCCTCTTAAATATTTACTTTGGTTTTAAATTTTAGACCTAAAAATTGCGAGATAGATTAACAGTCATTCTTTAAAAAAAAGGACTATTATAAAAATAACGCATAAATTCTTTTCTATAATTTTCATTGATTTCATATCGTTTAAGCAACGATTCAGATCGTTTGTTTTTTGTACTTTTAAGAACCCATACAGAATACAGTTTAAATAATTGTTTATAAAAAAATAACTCCAGATGGTTTTTTTTTCATTGGTTGTTTTTGTTTTTTTATTTTTGGGTCATTTAGGATTTGTTTTTTAAGATCCTTTTAATTTGTTTTATTTTTGGGTACATATCAAATTTTTGCTTAATTTTGAATATATTATAAATAAAATGATATCTTTTATGCCTTAGACCGAATAAAATTACATAAAAAAAAAATGATTATTGTTGAACCCATTTTTTATTTTTTATTTTATTTACGCACCCAAACTTATTTTTGGAAAAAACAAAACAAAAAAAATGCTAAAGGGCTAAAAAAAAAAATAACGAAAAATTGGTTCTTACCTTATTTTAAAAAACTTTGATTCAATTTTTAATTTTTGTTCATGCTAAATTTATTGAAACGTATAAATCAATTTCCAATTAATTTTCTTTTTTATTCTTAAAGAAAAAAAAACATATATTTACTTTTCTCTATTACTTTATTTGGAAAAAAAAAAATTTTTTAATATCAAGAGAAAAACAAATATTTTGATCGTATATATCGTATATTATTTTTAGACATAAACTTTTACTATACTGTTATATTATAAACAGGACATTTAAAAGGAAATTTGATATGACAATAGCTAAAGAATACAAGTATTCTTTAATATTCTGTAAAGTAATTTTTAAATGTATCTTAGACTATTTTGTGACTTTCATAAAGTTGGAAAATTTAAAATTAAAAAGCTTGAATCTTTACTACATTTTTCACAAATCTTCTTTCTATCCTTTAAAAACCGATATTTATTTATCTTAAGACTAAATAAAAACTATACCTATACCACTTCTTCTTTCTATGCCTAATGACTTAAGATGTTGGCGAAATATATATTTTCTAAGTTGTATACTAAAAAGTTGAAAATACAATTCTCAAAGTTATATATTTAATCTTGAAACTAAAAAAAAAAGCTTTTATTTGCTTTCTTTGCTAGTTAAGAAAAAAAAAAATTATTTCGAAAGTAAGTCATTTTTGTAGGGACCCAAAAATATACGAATCGGCATTTAATTGTTCTTTTCTGAATATTAAAATGATAAAAATCATAGAAATCAATATAGTAATGCTAGAAAATTATGTCCACAGGGAAATTTTAAATCAATTTTAAAAGGAAAATGAAATCATATTTAAAAAAATAATTTTTTTCTTTTCCCTGGAGCTACTTTTTCTTTATTGCTATTTCTATTTACTATTAATTTAAAAGGATCAACAAATTCAATGAATTATAATTTTTGCTTTTTAGATAGTTTTAAAGGCAAATAAATTATCATACGGTTTCAAAATGCTTTTATTTAAAAATGTTTTTTCTTACTTTGGTGCAATGCAAACACAATAAAAGCTTTTCTGTCACTCCACTTGCGCGCTTCATAAAATGAGAAAATTTTTTTTACACCACGATATATTTTGCGTTTTTATATGCAAATTGAAGGGAATTTCCCAGATACCATACTTATAAAGAAAATAAAATTTTGGAAAATTCGCCTTTACATAACGGTAAAGATAAATTTACATATTAAATTGTATAATTTTGATATTGACTTATAAAACTGAAAAGTATTTTGACATTTTTTGATTGAAAAATATTAAGCTTAATCTGAGATATACACATTTGAAAATCGGGCTTTTTCAAACTTTGGCGGGGTGCAACTCATAATGGATGAGGCTATATAAAAAAGTTGTTCGACAAAAAGAATTTTTTGGACAGGACTATCTATCGAAAAAATTGAATAATTCTATTTTAAACAATATACAGAAACTTTATGTAAACAAATGAACGGACGGACGGAAAGAGCGAGTGAACTTAATAAGAAAAATTTTTGAAATTTGAAAAATGTGGTCTCTTAGCATCTTAAAATGCTATTTAGTAAAGTAAATCCAAAAAAAAACGAGGAAGAGTGCAGTAAAGTAGACTGTGTCAACTCTGGGATACCCGTATGAACGTAATATATCCTGTTTCTATAAAATTTGATCATCTTTTAAAAATATTCAGATGTTTTAGTACCGAACTACAGAGATATATTTATGTAAATTGTGGAGTTGTATGACAGCTATCTGAATCTATTGCGCCTATCTTCATTAAGTTTCAAGAGGTGCAAGAAGCCTGAACCAGCTGCTCTAGACCAACCAAATTTTACAAAAGTTGTTGGCCTATAACTCGACACCTCTTTACTAAATTTCAGGTTCCTAGCTTCAATAGACACTGAGTTATTCTCATTTAAACGGATAAGTTGTATGGCAGCTACCCGAACCCGTCGCACCACCACAACCAAATTTTGCAAAAGTGGTTGCCATAAAACTTGATCATCATTTGCAAGATTTCAGACGCCTACCTTCATTAAGTTCCAAGAGGTGCAAGAAGCCTGAACCGCCTGCTCTAGACCAACCAAATTTTACAAAAGTTGTTGGCCTATAACTCGACACCTCTTTACCAAATTTCAGGTTCCTAGCTTCAATAGACACTGAGTTATTCTCATTTAAACGGATAAGTTGTATGGCAGCTACCCGAACCCGTCGCACCACCACAACCAAATTTTGCAAAAGTGGTTGCCATAAAACTTTATCATCATTTGCAAGATTTCAGACGCCTAGCTTTATTAAGTTCGAAGAGGTGCAAGAAGCCTGAACCGGCTGCTCTAGACCAACCAAATTTTACAAAAGTTGTTGGTCTGTAACTCGACACCTTGTTACTAAATATCAGGTTGCTAGCTTCAATAGACACTGAGTTATTCTCATTTAAACGGAGAAGTTGTATGGCAGCTACCCGAACCCGCCGCACCACCACAACCAAATTTTACAGAAGTTGTTGCCATAAAACTTGATCATCACTTGCAAAATTTCAGAAACCTAGCTTGAATAGATACTGAGTTATTTCTATATAAAGATAGAAGTTGTATGGCAGCTACTCGAACCCGCCGACCGAAAATGTTGGATTTAAATAGCAAAACTAACAATTTTGCAAAAGTGCCGTAAAAAAAATTTTAGCCTCCTAGCTCCTTTATTTTTTGAGTTATCGTGCGGACGGACGGATGGACGTACATGGCTTAATCGACTCAGAATTCGATTCTGAGCCGATCCATACCTTTAACACTATATCTAGCTCGACTCCTTTAAGGTGTCACAAACGTAATGGCAAATTTATTATACCCTTGAACATAGTTCATACGGGTATAAAAAGAATGAAACTAAACAAAAAAATCAGCTATCTCCACCACAGGACCGACTGCCAATATACGAAAAGTATTTTTTTGTATTCAATAACAATAATAAGCGATGATATCGTAAAAATATATGTCGATTCATTCATAAACCCATTTACATATTATCACCTATTACATGATGTTTTTTTCATTCAAAAATATTAGAAGTAAAAAATAATAAAAACTGTAAACAAATACAAAACAAACATAAGATTAATATTGAATCTGTATGTAATATTGAAAAGTATGTAATATCTATGTATAGGTATATAAATTTTTAGAGATATAAAAAAAAAACAAAAAAATTGTTCATATAAATTCATATGGAGTGTTTGTATGAAATTTGGAGTTAGAAAAAAAATTAAATAAAATTTAAAGTTAGCCGGATCAAAAACGGACACACACACACACACACACAGACATTACGCTTAAAAAAAATTTACAGTATGAAAACAATACCTACCCTATACATAATTGTTAATAACATTGAATAATATCATGTTAATTATCAAAGATATTGACATAATGGAATTTTTCATAAGTTTTAAATTAAATTTTTTTTTTTTTTTTAATTAATAAAAGTTAAATTTAGATTTAAGTTAAAGAAACTTTCAAAGTATGTATATGTATATAAAATCCTGTAAAACCTGTACTTAAAATATTTCAAATTAATTGTTTAAAAATTTTCAAACAACAAAACGTGTTTTAACTTCTAGGTTAAGATCAACTATGTGAAATTTGTTTAATTACTTTAATTTTTTTTATTGTATTAAAAAAAAAAAAAATTTACCGGTGAATTTAAAATAAATTATGTAAATTAAAACACATATTATATTATATACTGGTTTTTTTCTCAAAAAAACTTATTGTGCAAAACAAATTAAAGTAAATAGGTATATGTTTTATTAACGACAGAATATTAACCTTTAAGTAATAAAATGAGTAAATGGAAGATTTTTTTTAAGCACATATTTTCTAAATATTAATATTATAAATTAAAAACTAAGATAACTAAGCTTCAAAATCTTTCAATGTATAAATCATAATTTGAAAATCATGAATGTGTCTCAGATAAGCTCGACGCCGTAGAAATTGTACGGTTTTTAAACGACGAAAATTAATTTAGTTAGATAAACTGAAAGCTATTAAAGATATTTGTCATAATTCGTCATCATTTTATTTTTTATTATGTCGATCGAAATTGTAAATATTTTCTGGCCGCTAACTAAAAAAATATTGACTAATATTTTCGGAATTTTCCTCCACACTTTAGATTTTACTTTGATATTTTTATATTATGTTTTTCATCATTTTTCATACAAAATATTATGAGATCTGACTGTTTTAATCAATTGGTCATCAGTATTGATTATTGCATTTCTCATTTGTCATTTTCTTAAATGTTTACTAAACTAATTAACACTTTTATTAAATGTTCATTAAATAAATTCAAATTACTTTAAATGTTTTTCATGAATTTCCCAAACACTTGCAACTACATTTGGAATTTGATAACCATAAATGTCATTTAACGTCGAAAAAGTCGAACTTGGCTCAAATTTATTTCGCCAAGAATTAAATGTAGAACGGCTTCAATTTTGGTCACTTATATTATTTTCATATATCATTTAACTTGTTTTTTATAGTTCACAGAACAAACTCGTTAATATGCCGTCGAGCTTGCCTCAAACATAAATGTCAAAACCAATTTTATTTATTTATATATTTGATTAGCCCTAAAATTTTATGTAATTTTTTTTTTTATGTTTTAAATTCAAATTGAAAAGGCACTAAATTATTAAGCAATTAAATATATTATGTACAGTGAATTTATAATAATTAAGCACTATTTAAAATAAGTGTTTTTAAATCAGTCTTTGTAATAGACCATAGTATATTCATAAAATAATTATTATTAATTTTACTCTGTCCGTCAGTATGTGCAACCGTCCGTCTGTTTTAAAACTTCTGCACAGTTTAAATTAAGCAATAAACACTGAATCATGGATAGGTTTCATTAGAAAATAATATTGTTGGGAATTTTTTTATGTATTCTCAACCATTAAATCTTTCTTAAATTTTTCAATCTAAAAACATCAAACGAAACAACAAAGAAATTTTTTGTACTTTATAAATCAATACAAAAATTACAAAAATTTTTTGAAATTTAGTTTGTAAATTTTCCGTTATGTGAAAACAATATTTTACAACATTTTAGTGCCTCTCTATCTCCAGAACATTTTTAAAACTTGAACCTTTGACATTTTGAGGGCAAGAAAATCTTTAATAATTAGCATAAGTTGCCCCAGCAAAAATGTTTATACTTATGTTTAGAAGATATTAGTGGTCAATAATCAAAAATTTTCAATATCTACCTACCTACAAAAACTGGGACACCTGTAAAACTTTATCGAAAGAAAAAAATAAAACTCTAAGATAGCTTCTTTCTTAACGCAAATCTTACAATTTTAAGTTTTTCTCAGCTCTGTCTCACATTTTGGCGATATATTTTAAGTACCCCCTTCTAGATAACAGCGAATCTAAAATAATCAAAAATGCCTCGGCAATTAACTATTAACGATGAAAATATTTTTTTGTTTCTATTTAAATATAATAAACTTAAACAGCAAAAATACAGTTTCTAAAAAATTCTAAAATAATCATAATGTAAATTTTTTATATACACGATCATACGATATATAAGGGTAAGATCAAGTTCACGACATTCCGATTTTTTTTTTTCAATTTTGTTTTATAAAAAACCATTTCATTTGAAAATAAATTCACATTACACCTTTAGCTTCTTTTAAATAATTAACAAAATTTTTAAAATTTTAATAATCTCATAATTATGTTATGTTGTATATCGTCATGATGCAATAATAGTAAATAGCTCATTTTATTACAACCACAAGCAAAAAGATATTTTTTTTAATTATTTATAAATTGTTTTATGATCGTTTTACATTTCCTATAATAATCGTTTTTGTTTTTAAACGAAATTCAATTAAAATTTTAATTTTCAAAGCATTTAGATGATGCATTAAAGTTTTTTTTTTTTTTTTAGTTTCTATCTGTAATTCTATTTGTATCTATAGTTTTGAATAGGTAGTATACAATTTCGTTACTTTCAGACAAATTCAAAAACAAAAAAAAAAAAGTAAAACAGAAATATTTAAAAAAAAAGCTACTTAAGATTGGATTCAATTGAATTTAATTTAACAAAAAACAAGTAATGGAAAAAACTAAGGATTTTCAAAAAAGCACATTTTCAAAATTAAAAAATATTCTATAATAAGTATAGAGTTAATAAGCAAAAGTTATTAACACAAAAAAAAGTATATTGTTGGAGCTTTAATTATTGTTTATTACTTCAAAAGAATTTGGACAGGTGCCCAAGTTACAGGTATTTAAAAATTGACTCCTTTTTCAGTTGTTGACTCCTTACAGCTCCTAAACGGGGGGCGGATCAAAAATATTTCCTAAATTGACTTATACTTATTTCCAAAGATCTAACTATCCTCAAAATTTCAAGCTTCTAAATTAAACGGTATGAAAGATAGAAGGGGTCCAAATTTTTCCAAAAATTGAGTTTCACACAACGGTATATTGAAATATCGCATGGCAAAGCCATATATTTATTTTATATATATTTATAAAGTTTATAAAACCAGCTATCAAACAGAGTGAAACTAATAAGCACATTTTTTAAAAAATGTTTGAAAATGTGCTAGAAACAAGTATATTCAATTATAATATACCAAATGGATTCAAAATTTTATTAATAGATTTGTTTTATTAACTTTTTGTAAATAAATAGCTTATTCATTGTTGTTGTTTTTTGAAAAATCAGCACCTATTAGTAAAACAATTGAATAATTTCTGTATAATTTGAGAAATGTGTTTTTAAAATTTATTTTTTGTCTTTTTCAAAAGTAAACTATTGGCTGCGCTACGTACACTTCTTAGGCTTTTTTACATAATATCGTTTACTCAAAATACTATTTCTTAAAATCCCTTTTTTTTATTTAAACAAAAATTTAAAAAAAATAAATAAGTATAAATCATAGATATATTACCCCTACATAGGCAATGAAGAAAATATTTTCAGTAAATTTTGAGAAACAGCTGAGTGAACCGTGCTTATGTATTGCTTTAGTTTCCTCAGAAATAGTTTCTTAAAAGTTGAAATAGTTTCATTTCTATTTTTTTAAGAATTTTATCATTTATTTTTTACTTTAGAAGTACATAGTTAAAATTTTTAATAACCTTATTTAAATTAAATTTTAATTTTAAAAACAAAAAATACATCAATTTGTTAAGTAATATAAATACTTAAAATCTCTTAAATGGAGCTGGTCATGAGAAACTGCTTTATATTATTTTAAGAAATATAAACAGGTGAGTGGATAAAATCTATACATATTATAAAATGCATATTATGAATTTTTTGACTGAATACCTTAAGATAAAAAAACACATAAGAAATGAAACGACTATACCTAACTTCCCATCTATATTGGTAATATATCTATGATATAAGAAACGTGATTTTGTGAAAACGGTTTTATGGGAGATAGGCTTTAGTAATATTGAATTCTATTGTAAAATATACTTTCATCAAATTTAATATTATTTTTTATTATTTTTTTTTTAATCTAATTTAAAGTTCTATTTGAAATTTAAGTCATAAAATAATTCAGTAATGATATTATAAATTATCAAATAAAATATTAATATTAGTATTTTAATCAAATTTTAAAAAGAATGTGAAACCTAATAAGCATTTTTAATCTTTCAATTAGAAAATTAGAGTCTAACGTTTTATATTAAAAAAAAAACCCACTTCTTCAAATATTCTGAAAATTAATTTTCAAAATCTATTGCTAAATGAAATGAACAGAACAAAATAATTTCAAAAATGAATCTGTAGATGTCTTCAATTATAAAAATTTAAAATTTGCTTCACATTTAATCAATTAAAGAAACTTAAAACTATATAAGCATTTAATTATTTGAATAGTACCTGCGGTAATAGCAAAACCATCGTTAATTTTAATCTACACGTAACTTAATTAAATACGTGCTTCTGTCCTACCTCAATTTTATTTCAATGTAATTTAATATCTTATATTACAGAAAAAAAACATTTAAACGCCACCATTCAACGGTTTTGTTAACACATGCAAATTTTTAATAATTTTTTGTTCTTAATCTAATCATAATTAAAATGTTCTAATTGAAATTTTTTCCGAATCATAATTAACAATTAATTTTTAAAAAAATATTTTGGCTTCAGATTTCTTAAGTATGAAAAATTTTTTGAATATATTTTAATTGAAATATAACACTCCAAAAAGTATTTTTAGTTACAATTTGAGTTGGTAGCAAACAGTTAACGGACAAAACTATAGGATAACAGATTATAGTAAAACAAAAATTTATTTCGTTTGAAATTTTATGAAATGGATCTAACAAATAATAAATTTTCATGAATACTATCACAAAATTAGCATGATATTGATCAAATAGCGGGAGAAAATTTAGAATTGCGCAGAGCTGGTAGTAACGGATGTTTTTTTTTACAATGATAACTTTAAATTGAAATAAAACACATTTAAATTAAGTTTGAAGTCAATTATTTTTTTTTATTTGAAAGATAATTTTATGACATTTAGGTTTTAAAAATAATTTCCGGCATATGTCCACCACGACTAGCTCTGAGGAACCGCATTCGATCAGACTAATTTTGGACCACTTATTCGAGTAATTCAGACCTTATTTCATCAATAAAACGGATTATGTTGGCTTCCAAAGCGTCTATTGTTTCTGGTTTATCAATGATTTAACATAACCTAAACCAATGATTTAACATAACCTCAAAGAAAATAATCCAGTGGCGTTATTTCGTATGATCTTGGAGACCAGTTAATTGGACCATTTCTCGAAATAATGTTACCACCAAATTTTTTTTTTTTTCAATAAATTAATTGTTAGCAGTATGAGGTGTAGCACCATCTATTGGATGTTGGATGCAAAACACTTCTGGGTCTGGATTATAATAATTTTCTTAAAAAAAAAATGTATCTTCAACATTAAATTATAGAGTTTTTTGATTTAAGTTTTTTCCAGTCAAGGTTTTTTTTCATTTAAGAATATGTCTCGTAAAAATTTAATTATGTATTTAAAATTTTTATTTTTTCAATATAAAGTCGTGATCCGTTTTATCGTATACCAGACTAAACTCCAGCTCAGGGAAATGAGAAAGATCTCAATCTCTGATAGTGAAATGTCACAAGAATAAGATCAAGTTTAAAGTTTTTTTTTTGTCTGGTCAAAAAAGTTTTTATTTTAAAAAGTCAGATTTGAACACAAGGTTAATTTTATAGATTAGACGGAATGGGTTCTTATGCATAAAACTGAGCGTGAACTCAAATCTAATTTTTCTAAATAAAAACTGCGCTTGAAAAAGTTAGATTTGAGTTCAAGCTCAGTTTTATGCATCCGATCTGATGTCATAAACTAAAACTATAGTTATATATTTATATATTTTATGTATATTTAAAACTCATAACTCTGTTTAGTATTTTTGTAATATTTTTTGTTAAAAATCTGAGATCATTTAGTTACATACAATTTATTTTTATTTTACCTTTATCAAAAATTTATTAAAAAGAAAAAACATTTTAAAAAAAAACCCAAAAAAACAAACTTTGGAACGTGTGAATCAGTGGAAGTAACAGTAAACAAAAAAAAAAAAGCAGGAATGCTAAATAAGCATTTAAATAAATCAATTTTTAAATAAAAGTATTTTAGTTTCTTTAATTATGCAAAAACAAAAAATTTAAATATTAACACGTACATTAATGATTTGTATATATTGTAATAGGAAGTTCATATTTTTAAAATTTTTAACATTGTGTAATTTTAATAATAATAGAAAAAAAAAACATAAATTGATAAGAAAAATTTATTATAAACGTTTAAAAATAAAGAGCAAATGTAAAATGTTAATCCAAAAATTTTGTCATATAAATTATTGAAACCCCAACTGGATTATCACATCCAATTTGAATATTTCAGATCTTATTAGAATATTTTCGTTTATTTTATCACCCGTCGTAACTTTAAATTTTAAAGTGAAACTTAAATTTAGAGTTGTGTGGATAAGGCTACAGACGCCATAAACGCCGTCAAGCAAGAGAAAAAGTTATTTATAATACAGGTATACCTAACCAAATTTGAGTTCCTATAATGAAAACTAAATGACGTATTAGTTAAACTGACATGACGTAAAATTAATCTAGCTATTAACCTATAGCTATTCAATCTAAAACAGAGGCCCTGCTATTTGAATTGTTTTAACATCTCTAAAAAAAACGATCTAAACTTCTAAAATTTCACCATGTCATCTGACCGAAAATACAAATTATTAACTGATGGAACTATTTATTTATTTATATTAATATAACATACATAAATGTAATGCAATATTATGAACCATCGGCTACTAAGGTCATTATAGGTTTTTATACTATTATTAAATTATATACTAATATTATTTATTTTGTTTATATTATATACTATATATTTACATTATATTTTGTCGTAAGGGGAGTATGTAAAGAAAAAACACTTACGAGCTGTGCAGGGATCGAACCCACACTCCTCCGGTTAATATGCCACACGCCTACCCGCTAGGCCACCGAAGCCCCCCTGAAGGAACTAAAATTGGATACAATAAAAGAATATAATTAATCGTACGTGTAATATTTAGTATCAAATAATCAATTTAAAATTCAATAACAATTTGGAAACTAAAAATGATATTATCCCGTAAAATTTTAATTTTTCTTAAAAATTTCATGGTTTAAAGTTGAAATATTTAAATTTTTTTTATGTAAGTATGAAAAAAAAAAGTTTAAACTTAAAAAAAAATTTCCCAGTATTTTGCATATTTTTAGGAGTACTTACTAAATAATTTCATTTTTAATTTGTTTATTTGTTTTCAATAAAGTTCAAAGTTCAATAAAGTTTCAATCAAAATTCTAATTTTGAAAATAATTCAAATTTTTATAATGCATGAAATCTTTTTTATCCAATTTAAAGCCATTTTTAATGGCAATTTAATTTTTTTTATAAAATTCTGTGTTTTATTTTTCAAATTTATATTAAATTTTAATGTTTAGAATTCACTTTTTCCAACAAATATTTTTTATTTTCTAGACTGTATTTCAATTTTTTTTTTCGTTTTAGTGCTTTGGAAAGTCTAGCTCAGGAAAAGTCATTTAACTGAGAATTTTAATCGAAGTTCAAATTTTGTGCCGTTAATATCTTTTCGTTTTTTAATAAAAGGAATGATAGCATTATCTGTATTGATCTGCAATATATGTATGTCTAAGTAGACCAATAGTATTCGAGATTTTAATTCGATTAAACTCATTTTTAATTGATTTGGTTGAATATTTAAAGTGAAAGAAATTTACCAACTGATTAGAACTATAGAACTGACTTAAAATTCATTTTTTAAACTAAATTGTTTTAGTTATATTCTAATTTAAACTTACTTATTAAGATCTTTATTAAAATGATAGTGGAAACTTTTAAATTACCTTCCACAATGATACATTACAATAATCTAAAGGTTATTTGTTCTATAATAATATCAAAATTTATTCTAATTCTCGGTACAGAATTCAATTAAAAAGCATTTTCTTAGTCATCCAATAATGCATAACTAAATAATTTCATTAAAGGCTAAAATTTGAAGGCACTTATTTTTATTTGATTTTTTTTTTTTTTAATACTTTTAAAATATTTTCCAATTAGTCATAATATTTTTACATATAGTAAAACTATAAAAAAAAAATGCAATAAATATCTTTAAGAATATACCCTGCCATTATTTTATTTTTAAATTTTTAAAAATTTTAAATTTTAAAATTTTATCACGATTTTATGGCGTCTATCAAACATTTTTAGTTTTGTAATTTTAATGCTAAAACAAAAAAACAAACAAAAGGAAAAAAATCAAAATTTTCTTAATTTATTTTCTTGAAGGCGGGAAATTTGTTCTTTTTTTTTTGTAGTTCATTATAACCTTAAAATTCTTATTAAATTAAATTTTACTCTATATAAATTAATGAAAAACCCTTATAAATTTTCCCAAACAAAAAAAGCATAAACGAAAAAAAAAGAAAATGATGGCTCATAAATTGAAAAAAATAAAATTATTAGACCCTCATTAAAAATTTTGTAATCGTTATTATTTAAAATTTCCGTACTATTTTTTTTTTTTTTTTTGTTTTTTTGTATATAGGTGTATAAAATTAAAATTTTTACGATGTTAATTTAATTTATGATTATATCGCCATTCTTATTATTATATTTTTAAATAATTTATAAATTCATAAAATTTATTAAAGAAATATAATGAAGACTATAAATTTAAAAATAATATTTTAATAAAATCGATAACCATACACTGTCAAGTAATCAATAAATTAATTATCTTATTTTTGTAATATAATTATGATTAAAGTTTTTTTTTTTTTGCTGTAAGAAACTTAAAAATTACTTGTTCAAAATAAAACAGTTGAAGACAAAATTCTGGATTTTAAAATCTGGATTACAAAATACAAAATTTTGAGTTTATGTTTTTTTTTGTTTTAGTTTATTGCCCTGCCACATAAATGTAACAAGAAAACAATACCTTTCTTTTTCAGGTGTGGCTGTAAATATCGTAAGATGGAATTATTCTTTTCATACGACATAAATGGATTTCCAACTCACACTCCGTCGCTGTTTACAGAGTATTTTATACGCTCCTACTCACTAGGCTACCGAGACCCCCAGTTTTTTTTTTTTTGTATTTTCTTTCTGGAAGTTTCTGTTGAAAAGTGGAAATATATAGGCTTTTTGTTGGATGATTCATACCAAGCATCTTTAGTCAATTACATTTGATGGACCATAAAAAATGTATATTCTATAACTTATTTAACAAATTTTATTAAAAAAAATTTAAAATTTTACCTATGTAACCTCAGAATTGTGGAAAATCAAAATTAAAAAATAATTCTGAATCTTTAAACGATGACCCTCAATTTGAGCTCTACACTTATTATATGTTATAGTTAAAATGCATAAAATTTTAAAAATTACTTAAAGGGTTTACATAGGTTCAGTCGGTGATATCATATTTGTCCAGTAAGTTATTCGTGGTGAAATTAATTACCCTGCTATTTGCTAACAAATCATGTATAAGGGAAAAATTCGAACAATTTGAGATTATTCGAGTTTTTTAATCTGGCACACTGGCACACCACTTTACAGACTACAACAACTTTGAGTCTATTTGTTGACTACGAAAACTTCGGGAATAATATGTTGATAGAGATTAACTCAAAATCTGAACTCTTTGATACTAACGGTAATAAATTAAAGCGGAGAGTCAGACATTAGGTAACCATTATAAATTTTCGTAGTTTGATTCATGATTAATGGCATATTTCAATTTAACTTGAATTTTTGCAATGCGAATTCTGATTGCGGTGTTTAGTTAAAATTTTAGATTTTATTATAATAATTAGTTATTATTCTAATATCACTAACAATAAGAAAAAGTAATTAACATTATAGTAATAATCATTTACTTAAATTTAATTTTTAACATTTAGTATCATTTCAGCAACATACTAACAGTTTTAAATGATGACTTTCAGTTAGTGAATGCAGTAGTTCACTATAAGAACAAAATAACTGATGATTAAGAAAAATGTCTGATACAAAATAAATAATTTTTTTTTTTTTTTGTTTCCCTTATGAAAACAATTTAAATTTGAATGAATGAATAAATTATTGAAAAATTACTTTAAAACGTAAAATTATATTGATCAGTGTTACCAATTAAATTAAATGCTCATCAAAAATGCTTTAATACAAACACAAAAAAAAAATGCATGTAAATTTTTAAAGGAGAAAAAACCGGAAATAAAAACAAATAAAGAAAATCTCATCAAAATAATAATTTATTTTAATATCAGTTATCTTTTGGTTTTCTCACAAATGAAAACTGATGTTAATATATATATATATATATTTTTCTTTTATTAAAACTGGTCCAACTAGACCAACCATTAATTTATTTCTCCCTTCTTAAAACTAGCTTCTAAATACATATTTTAGCTCACTCAGTGGTTTGCTAAAACTAAAACTTTAACATTTACATTATATTTACAGTTTACTATTTTTGCTATTTTTACTAATTCACTAAGTTAAGTAGCTAACTCGAATGGTTTGGTTCGTTTCAGTCTTCTGATAACGTTGTCATTTCTTGAAAGACGAGCAGCTTTCTAATTGATATGTTCCTGCAGTTTGGTTGCGTGTTTGATAGCATATTTCTTTATTTCACTCGCCACATGCAGGATACCTAAATCTCGATGCAAATCGTTGTTTCTGATGTACCATGGGGCGTTTATCATATTGCGCAATACTTTATTTTGGAATGATTAAATATGTTGAATATTACTTAGTTTGGCACAACCCCATAATTGAATACCATATAGCCATACTGGTTTCTGTACTTGATTATAAATTAAGATTTTGTTTTGTATTGATAAATTTGACCTTCGGCCTAGTAGCCAATAAAAATTTCTGTATTTTAACTTAATATATATGAAAAATATAATTTTCTTTTTTTTTTTGTTTATAATATGAAAATTTCTTTTTAATTTTTCATTAACAGTTTTTTTTTTTTGAAAAATTCATTTTTATTAAAATCTACCACTGTACCGTTCACAAGCACAAGTACATACTGTTCTTATATTATAATATAGCATTAATAGCATATTATATTTGATAGCATATTATATAATATAGCATTAATAGCATATTATATTTTGAAAGGATATCTTTTATAGCTGAAAGGATTAAATAATATTGAAAAAAGCAATTTTATGAATCTTTTGAAATGAAACTCGATAATGATTTTGAGTTGTTCTTTTTTTTTTATTATTAATTAAATTTGATGCCATTTTGCTATACTGAGAATTTAAAAAAAAAATCAAATGTTTTATTCACATTGAAGTTGATTTTTCTTGAATTTAAATAATTTATTTAAGAAATTATTATAATAGAGTTGTAGTAAAGTAGTAGTTAAGTAGAAATTTAAGTTTCAAGGAAAAAAAAATATCAGGTTTAATTTTCGAAACAAAGATATAAAAAAAAACAAAAAACTATAAGAATTTTATAGTCATAAACTATAGTTAGTTTTTTTTTGAGCTAATAAGTGAGAGGTGAGAGGTTAATCGTTGGTCTTCTTGGTTAATATTTCATCCCTATGTCCCTATATTACGCATTTGCTTTAACATAAAATTGCATTATTCAAAATAAAAACTTACCGTTAAAGTTCATATTTTTAAAAAATAAAAGTTATGCCATATTTACACTATATATAATTTGTTGTCAGTTATATTTTCAATATTTGACAATATAATTTATAACATGTCAATCAGTGAACAAAATGTCAACTTATTGACATCATGTCACTTAGTATACAATTGAATATTGTGAATTTTTTAAAACTTCTAATTGAACTTTTTACATCAACAGGGAAATATATTTTCTTCATGAAAGTAGTGATACTTTTCAAATTTACTTTTTTTTTTTTTGTTCACAAAACAAAATTTTTAAAACTATATTATCTGTATAATCTATATTATAATCTTGTATTACCAAAAATGATATATCTAAGTATTTAAAAACAAATTTTAAAGCTTAACTATATTTTTTTTTTTTTTTGTCCTTTTCAGATTTGGTTATCAAAATTATAACACTCTTAAAGTTTACTATCACAAATAACGGAGAAAAACGCAACTTCCTACATTAAAAAATTGAACACTTTTTCAAATTTTCCATGTTCAATCAATCTGGATATCAAAAAAGAGTGGCAACAACAACAATATCATCAACATTACAACCAATTTTTTTTTTCCTTCATTTTTTCTCCTCCAAAGTTTTTTTTTACTTTGTGGTTATGTAAAACTCATTATTATAATGTTACTAATTTTATTTCATCACTAACATTGATAACATCATCTATCAATCAATCACAAGGCAAAAAAAAAAAAACAATTTAAGAAGATATAAGGAAAGGAAAAATAATTTTTTACCATGCAAGGAAATAAAGGCGGAAAATAAACATTGAAAATAAAAATCATCTTAACTGTACTTAAATGCAATATTTTCAAAAGATAACTGTTAAATAAAGATAATAACATGATTTATACATGTTGATATTTAATAAAAAAAAAAAAAAGCACATATACTCGCAAAATATAATGGAAAGCTTTTAAAAATTTCATAGAAAAAATGAAAAACTGAAATTTAATTCAAAGTCACAAAAAACATCATATCTAAAATTTGGCATCTATAGAATAAAAATAAAATAGATAACAGAAATAAAATTAAATTGGCCATGAAAAGATGATTTTTTTTCCCAAAAAAGAATTTTTTTTTTTTTTTTTATTGAAAATATTGAAAAATTTTATGTTGAATTGAGCATAATAATATGTACATTGATCAGGAACGAATTTAAAAGGAAATCTATTCATAACCTCATAAGTTCTAATATATAAACTGTGATTATTTTAATGAGAAGGATACTTCTCAGATATTCATTGCAAACATTATTGGGAACAATATTTAATTAAATATGAGTTCTGTAAAAGTATAATACAATCAAACAGAACCGTAAAATTGAACAAATTTTTTTCGTTTTCGTTCGAAAAGAACAATAGATACAAAATATAAACAAAGCTCATATGTAGTAAACTAAACAAAAATTATAAAAAAAAAATTATAAAATTAAAATACTAAAAAACAAAAAAAAAACCAAAAATGGAATTAATTAAAAAACACTTAGTTAGGATGTATAAAAAAAATTTCAGAACATTTTATTTATTTATAATTGTGATATTAGTTCTTATAAAACCTTCTTATAATACTGTCACATCAGCATCGCATTATTCAACTATATTTAATTTAGATTTAAGTAATAAAGATCATCATATTAATAATATAAGATATTTTTTAAATAATATTAATAATACAATAATAACATCTTTAATAACAACACCTAATTCTATGATATCATTGAATTCAACATTATATTTATCGCCAACAATAGATTTAAAAAAAAAATCATTAATAGAATATTCACCACATTTTATATATCCACCATTTGGATATGGAAAAATAATGAAATCAATAGATCAATCTAATGAAAATTTCCTACCACATAATTCAACACAATTTCCATTGACGAGTAAAAATAGGGTATAAATTTTATTTTTACCAAATCATTGTATAAAACCTAAATAATATTAATAATATTTTGTTTTTTTTTTTTTTTTTTTGTATTTATTTCAGAACTTTATGAAATTATCAAATAAACAATCAGATCATCATAATTCTCATAATATTACGAAATCATCATCATCATCATCATCAAAATATCGTTACTATTATCAAAGTAATCCTAGATATCATCATTATAACAACAAAATACAAAAACAATATAATAATAACAAACAAACTAATAAGAATCGAACAATAGAAGAACTCAATTCTAATATTATTGAAAATTTTAATAAAAAAAATTTTCCTAACAATAATCAACAATCAAAAATTATTGATATATCAATTGAAAAAATGCCTCAATTGATATCAGCAGACCAACTGCAGTCATACAAATATATAAAATCAAGAAAACAAAATAATTTATTGTATAACAGTGAAAATGCAATAAATTTGCATCAATCAAAATCAAATAAATTAAAAATATATGATAATATTGATAATAATATTGATATTGATATTGATAATTATAGTATTGAATTTAAAAGGAAATCAATTCATATAAGTAACATATCATCATCATCATCATCATCAACAACATCAACACCAACATACAATAGTTATACAAAAAATAATAAAATTAATCAATATTTCAATTTAACTTATAATTCTAATAATACAATACTCGAACCAACAACAAATGACAAAAAAATACAACGTATCAAACGAAGAAGTATTAAACAGGATAATAATATTGAGAATACCAGTAGTACTATTAATAACATTAATAATAATAACAATAATAATTATAATCCATTAATTAATGATTATAATGATTTCAATGATGATATTGATAATATAAAAAATATACAAAATGATGATGATATAAATAGAATTTCCGAAATAAAAAGTACTCTTATTACAAATACAATTAATTTAAATTCAAATTTAACTATTAATAATTATAATAAAAATAATAATTGTATTAATAATACAATAAATAAAAATATAATTAATAATAGTTCAATTTTATTAATAGAAAATTGTATAAATAATCAAAATTCATCAATATTAATTAATAATATAAATAAAAATATAATAGATAATAATAATAATAATAATAGTAATACTGATTATATATATAATTTAAATAATACTTTTAATATAAATAATAATAATATAACAATATTATATGATGAAAATATTAATAATAATAATTTAAGTATAAATAATAATAGTAGTGCTGAAGAAGAATGTAGTTTAGAATGTGATGATTGTATACCATGTAATACAACATATGAAGAATATATGCAATATTTATATGATTATATATATCCAAGTAGATCAGAATGGATATTAATTGCAACTCATTGTGTTGTATTTATTACAGGATTAGTAAGTATTTTATTTTTAATATTTTTTTTTATTTATAATACCTATTTATTTTTAAGATGTTTATTTAGGCATATATACTCAAAATTTTTATAATTACCGGAATGAATATTAATAATTTATTAATAATTATGGTGATCAAATAAGAACTATATATATATTTTTAATTTGAAATGAAAACAAAATGGTATAAAATATCAATATAAATTTCTTTTATTTATTTTAGATATTTCATGACATTATTTGTTCATGACATTATTTGTTATTTAAAAATAATTTCATATAAATGACTCCAGAGGCGAAGTTTTTTAAATATTCGTTTCCGAAACCCCAATTTTTAGCCACTTTTTCACATAAATCTGCAGTTATACCACCAATAAGACAAAAGATACTGGTTTTAATGTCATTGAGTGTTTGCCATTTTGAAGATTAAGTAAACCAATTATTAAACCTTACAAATCAATTCAATTCTATACAATTATATAACCTCAAATAAAAAAGTCCAATGAAGTTATATCGGATGATCTAGGTGCCCAGTTCACATCGGTATTTCTAGAGATTACACGTTCATTAAACATTTCTCTCAATAATTTTATTGTGTAACGATATGTATGAAATGTTGCACCATCTTGTTTAAACCACATATCGTCCAATAAGTCAAAATCATCTTATGCATGTAACAAAAAATCAGTAGTCATGTTTCTGTAGAGTTATCCTTGTCAACGACATTCAATTGGTTGCTCACGATTTTCATCCAGACTTTGGTTAACAGCATCGATATTTTCAGCAGTACGTGTACGTTTTTGACGGGTTGGGATTCTTAATATTACAAAACACTATACCATTTATCCCCAATTTTGATGTTCACCGATTCTGTTCGATTAAGTTCACCATAAATTTCAATGTAACGCTAAATTTTATTATTTTTTTAATAAATTTTAACATTTTCTCTATCTACGCTGGTGTAACTACTGTGTATCTTTCTATGGTGATTTGTCAAACAATACTGAAACCAAATGTCAATTTTGGAAGAAATCTTAAAAAAAAAAATGGCAGCTATAATGTTTACAAAATATATAGTACTAATTTGAAATTATAGTACTAATTAATAAGAATAATTTTCTTAATTACTAAATAAATAATTAAGAAAATTATTCTTATTAAGAAAAAATATTTTTTTTTTAGTTAAACCGATTTTTGTTTTATATGAACGATAAAAACCTTTTTTTCAGCCAGATAATTTTGTTCCTTTAATAAAGTATTTATTAAATAAGTAAACATTTGGGTAAATTATTTCGGAAACCGCATTATTAGAACTACATCTTTATTTCTTTTGAATTTCTTTTGAATTTCTTTTGAAATTTTTTGCTTGTTTTGTATTGGACTATGACTTCTTGTCGACCTTTTATGACGATCTCGAAGATTTACTAGTCTGTAGAAGAATTAATTTCAATTGTTTTTAGGGGCAGGGTAGAATATAATTAAACTTTTTTAAAATGTATCTACAACATTAGAACTAACAAAATTATTCAGCAAAAAAATTCTTTTTTTAAGATCATCTACAGTGAGACACTATGTATTTGGATATTTATTGATTTTAAAAACAATAATTTAAGTACTGAGCATAACCAATTTTTACTTAAAATAATCATGTAACTATAATCTATAATATAATACACAAGATGTTGGCGAGACCTTGCCAACATGTAAAAAAAAATATTTTATATCTATAATAAAACACTCACACTGAATGTAAACTAAACTGGCAATGATGATATTTCTGTATATCTAAATATAATAAAAGACAAGTTGCTGCTGCTGAGTAGCGTGCCCTCCTGTTATGTTAAATGTTAATTTAACAAATGTTATCTAAATATAATAAAAGACAAGTTGCTGCTGCTGAGTAGCGTGCCCTCCTGTTATGTTAAATGTTAATTTAACAAATGTTATACTATGAAAAGAAAGAAACGTACATCTGATATTTACCCATATAAAAGATAGAAAACAATAAATATTATAATGTTATGCTATGAAATGAAAGAAAAAACAAGGCAGTGTATAAATCAAAGTTTTTAGAGGGTCGTATTTTTAAGTAGAACATTATAAAATTGCAATAATATTTTTATTTAAATTTTGCTAAGTAACATTTTCTTAATTTTTTAAAAATTTTGCCATAATATAGTACAATTTTAGAATCAGAAGCTTAGCCCATAATATAGATATATGAATAAAAATATGGGTATACATATATTAGATTTATTATAGATTTATTATTTTTTGTATAGGCAACAGTTATTAATATGAATGAATGGACGGTAAACATAAACGAACAAAAAAAAATTCAAAATGTTCTATAGGTTATAATTTATATTTTTTAAATAGACTGATGTATAAATTTAATATTTAAAAAAAATAACAGAAAACAAAAAAAAAAAAGTAAAATGTAATACTGCGAAGAAAAATAAAAACGAATAGAAAAAAAAGAGAACAAAAAATGTTACTTTGACTGTTTTTAAATATTTTTAAAGAAAAAAAGAACTATTAAAATGTTATGATTTTAAATGAAAAAACATACCTCTGATATTTACGTACATAACAGATAGAAAAAGAAATATTAAATGCTATGCTATGAAAAGAAAGAAACCTACATCTGATATTTAGGTACATAACAGATAGAAAAAAAGAATTAAAATGTTATGCTATAAAAAGAATGAAAAAACAAGACAGTGCATAAATCAAAGTTTTTAAAGAGTTGCATTTTTAAGTAGAAATTATAAAAAAATAAAGCAGTGCGTAAAACCAAAGCTTTTAAAGGAGCGTAATTTAAATTATAAAATCACAATTTTCAATTAAATTTTGAATGTGTAACATTTTCTTAATTTTATGCTTCTTTTATGATTTTTATTTTCTAAAACTTCAACATTATATGCACAGCCAATTTTTATTGTTTTACATAAAAGGTGCGTAAAACTTACGGTGTGAAGATTTTGTAGAGAAAGCGATAGATAAAGAGACAGAATATTATTACGGATAGAGTAAAAATTTGTTTGAAAAATATAACAAAGAAAGTTTTGAAGCATTTGCTATGGCAACCATAGAAAAATATAACAAGTGTACTATATATTATAATTAGGCAAATGCATCAGATCAGTTATCAGTTATCAGCAAATGCATCAGATATGTAGTTTAGTTTCAAAATTATAAAGTTTGATACTGTATTTTTTCGAAGCGAAAATTTTTGATACTATTGGCAAAAATTTATTTACCATTGGTTTTTAATCCAACCTTTGGTTTTTTAATCCAAAGCTTGACAAAGAAATTTACAAGAGATGAGATTTATTAAATAATCATTTTTATTACATTTTTGAAAGAAACTACTTCACAGCATCATTGAGGTTTTTCATTATTTAAAACACTTTAGCAATAAATTTTACATTTATCAATATCTAAATATAATACATATAAGTATTTGAATAAATTTACTAAAATTAAATTGTTCATAAAACTGAAGAAACTTTCACAAAAGCTTTATTTTTCTACTTATACCCGTCGTATGACGGGCTTTTTTACTATTTATTTAATAATTTAAAGTTTTATTACCAGAGATACGAATCTTTAACTCAAAGTATTATCAAGAGACGCAAACCGTTAATTAAAAATATAAATAAATTTAGTAAATATTATTACCAGAGACTAAATTTTCCACTAGAATTATTGTCAGAGACACAAACCGTTCATTAAAAGTGAGTACAGTCAAAAAAGGAAAAGTACATACATACTTAAAAAACACATTTTCAATCAAAATAAATTCAGCAAATTTTTAATTTTTAAATTTGACCGCTACGTCCATTATGAACTGGTCGCAGCGGTAAATTAAAAATAAATTATTAATCTTCTGTTGGCGTTTTCAATCTTTGTTTTGGAAAAAAAAAATAAAAATAGGTACTCTTAATAAAATTAAAGCGCCTGAAAGTGAAAAAGTGAGAGTGAGCAAAGTTTATAGTAAACCTCATATTTATTAGAAAAAAATAATAGGTCGATTTTATTCTTGATTTTGTTTTCATTAGTATAAAAGCTGGTGCTTCGTAACAGACTTTAAAATAGTTTTGTTTATTTAGGTTGAAATTTAGATTTTTAAGCTAAATTTTCGGTAGAACTGGTATAACATAAAATATTCGAAATTTTTTTATTAATATAAAATTAGGCAGACTTAAATAATTATATTTCATAACAGAAGTCAGAAACTTACTAAATATTATAGAAACGGATATTTTTCTTAAAAAAAAAAAAAAAAAATTACATAGAAAATGTCATTTTAGACGCCTTCTCTCACAAAAGATTCATAATTTTGTACTAATTTATTATTAGACCATTAATAATATTGTTAGCCATGGAAAAAAATAAGATTTGTTAATCAGATCAGATAATATAATACCTGAAATTAATGATTGAATTTCTGATAATATACACAATGTAATGATTATGGTTTAATTCACAAAGATAAAAAAATTTTGTAAATGCATAAAATATATGAATGATAATTTTTACATTTTACACCAGATTTTACAGAAGATTCTGGTTTTCACTAAATTCTTTTAGCTATGACACAAATCAAATATTTCTGTGCTTTAAAATTTTTAAAACTAGCCAGTTTTAGCTGGCCCGTTTGAAAAAAAATTAGTACAAATTTTTGTATGAATTTGTACATCTCTATGTAGTCTCTGATAATACCAATTCACACAAGATATTAAATATCATATAGATATTAATACCAGACACACAAGATGTAAAAAAAAAATATTTTATTTCTATAATAAACCACTCACACTGAATGTAAACTAAACTGGCAAAGATGATATTTCTGTATATTTATTTAATAATTTAAAATTTTATTATCAGAGACACAAATCTTGGACTAAAAGTCTTATCAGAGACACAAATGTTTACTTTTTAAAAAGTACTTTCGACACAAAATTTAAAGCAAATTTTTAATTTTTAAATTTGACCGCCACATCCATTATGAACTGGTCGCAGCGGTAAATTAAAAATAAATTATTAATCTTCTGCTGGCAGTTTTCAAATGACTCTTTGTTTTGAAAAAAATAAAAATACTCTTAATAAAATTAAAAGACCTGAAAGTGAAAAGAGCAAAGTTTATAGTAAGCCTTATATTTATAAGAAAAAAAATAATAGGCCGATTTTATTCTTGATTTTGTTTTCACTATTATAAAAGCTGGTAAAAGTTTCGCAACAGACTTTAAAGTAGTTTTGTTTATTTAGGCTGGAATTTTGATTTTTTAAGCTGAATTTTTGATATAACATAAAATATTCGAATTTTTTTTATTAATATAAAATTCGGCAGACTTAGCTAATTATATTTCATAACAGAAATCAGAAACTTACTAAATATTTTAGAAATGGATATTTTTCTTAAAAAAAAGAGAAAAAATAACATAGGAAATATCATTTTAGATGCCTTCTCTCAAAATAGATTCATAATTTTGTACTAATTTATTATTAGACCATTAAATTAAAAAGCTGTCGAAAACGACCCACACAAAAAAAAAAGGCCCCGAAAATTTATGAAATTACATTATCAGAGACATGAATCTTTTATTAAATATACTAAAGACCTCTTCCAAAGTACATTTAAATAAAATAAATTCAGCAAATTTTTTTCAAGCAAAAAAAAAAATAAACACAAAGGACTTGAAAGTAGTTTTGGTAATTAAAGTAATTCGCGGCAAAAACAACTGTTTTTATCGACATAAAAATTTTTTTTTTAAACTAAAGAAAAATAGAGAGTCTGGTAAAATTTTAACAAATATTAAAATTATTTCGATTATTGGGATTATTTTAAATGTAACAAAAATAAAAATGTCGTAGCGGTTGGTGTTGGTTGGCTTTTCGCCGGTTTTTATTGTGCACTTTATACATGTGTTTCAAACAATTTTTGAGATATCGGCACGAACTTTTACCCTGAATGTGTTTTTAGCTTGGACCATTTTTTCTCAATGATTAAAAAACTGTCAAAAATTACCGCCACGAAAAAACGGCGTGAAAAAATTAATAAACTGTTCCTAACATTTTTAATTTTATGTGTTCAGATTTGTTTTATGTTTTTTTCTATTACATCAAGTAAGTAAGTGATACCAAAGTTTTTTTAATGGTGCTGATGTAAAAATGAAATTTTTAGGTAGTTTATTAAGGGAGTCAGTATGATACCGCAAATGTTTTTGAATCTATAGAAATTGTGCAATTGCACAGGGGATTTTCTAGTATCTATGTAAAATCACTTTTAACATGTATTAAATTGCTCTCATTCGTTAATTTTTAATTAATTTTTTTTTTTAATTTGTTTTGCATGTTGTATAATTTAAACAAAAATTAAAATACACATTTATATAACAAGGTATAGAAAATCAAAAAAATTTTATTTTTAAAATAAATTTTTAAATTCCAAAAAAAAATATTTTAAATTCTATACAATTATATATTACCTATATATGTATGTAAAGATACAGATATTTTATTAAATATTTACATTTTAGTTATGCAAAATCCCTCATTAGTAAAACATTTGATTGAGATCTTTTTAGAAGTATGGTTTGATTTATTTTTTTGTGCAAGTTTTGTTAAGTAATTAAAAAGTACAGATTTTGTTTTCAGTACAGATTTACAATAATTTGGAAAATGGAAATTGATAGGCAAATGAACAATGGAAATTGATACTAACCATAATAAATTTCTTGAAGCAAAATGAAAAGATATCCTGCACTAATCTACGAGTAGTTAAAGAATAAAAACGTATTAAGTGTAATATGTCCTTCTAAGGAGGCAATGGAAATTGAATCTGACCATAAGAAATTTCTTGAAGCAAAACGAAAAAATCTCTTTTGAACTGACTCAGTTTTTGAAATATTAAAAACGCAATTGGTAAACTATAAGCTTTGCAGGAGTACTTTGAAATAGACTTTACGTAAACCATATAAAGATGGTTTTACTATGTAAGCATCTACAAATTCTTTAGATCA